>JBBPBX010026977.1:6703-37657 GCA_038048925.1 Garcialebias charrua
AAACTCATCGGATCTACACGAATCACGTAAATGATATATTTTGCTTTGAAAACTGCGATTTTCGCCGAAAGGTGACTACCGTATTCGTCGGTGTATAATACGCAGTTTTTTTTGCTCATTTGAATGTCCTACGTATTATACACCGAAGCGTATTGATCTATGGATTTTTTCCCATATTTTTAGACCCATTTTTCGCTCTGATTCGTCGTTTTTCATTTTGGGCAAAAATGGTGCAGTACCAGTTTCGGCCACTATGGGCGCTATGGGCAGCAGCAGAGGACTCGGAGAGCGAAGAGGAAGAGGGCCACTTCCAGACGTTTCTAGCTCATGTGTCCAAAAAAAGCCTCCTCTGGTCGGACTGACTCTATCGTTGCCCGCGCCCTACTCTGGATGTAGCTGCTGTTAGCTGTGAGGGTCGCTGTTTTTGTTTGCAAGATACCGTAACTCATAGACCACACCGCAGATTTTTAAATCCAGCTCAGACCAGCTGATTTCACATTTGGTTAAGCTCAGGAGCCTGTTTGCTATAAAGTCAGCTAAGAAATATATTTTTTAAGCGTTTATTTAGCTAAATTTAAAGAAAGAAAGCGTCCGAACCGCCTGTTTGCAAATCGGCGAACACATTTTTTAAATCCAGCTCAGACCAGCTGATTTCACATTTAGTTAAAGCTGCAGTATGTAGCTTTTTTTATGAACATATTTCTTCACTCTGTCACTACCTCCTGACAGACTGATGTTAGCCAGGTAATCTCTGAAATTTTTTAAAAAAAAATATTGTCCCCTTGCTTCTCCAGGTGGTAAATAAGCATTTCTAAAAAGAAAAGGTGACCCGCCATTTTCCAGCCAATAAAAACAGAGTTTGTAACCAGCCAATAAAAACAGAGCTTGAATTTGAATCAGCCAATAAAAACAGAGCTTGAATTTGAAATTCAACAGACCACAAGGGGGCAGAGCCACATATGGCTCTGAGGGGGAGGGATCAGAATGCTTTGCCTGTTGAAAATATTTCTAACTGCTGCAGTTCTACAGAAACTGCATACTGAACCTTTAAGCTCAGGAGACCGTGTGCTATAAAGTCAGCTAAGAAATATATTTTTTCTCGCAAAGAAACAATAGTTTTTACCGTGTTTTGTTGTAAATTCCTTCGGTGCTCGCCCGCTTCTGTGGCAGCCATTTTAAGCAGGGCAAATGATGCGCTGACGCGTCGCGTCGCGTAGCGGTGTCGCATAATAGATGCGTATTAAACACCGAAGCGTATTATGTACGTTTTTTTCTGGTTTATTGGCAATAATTGGACAAAGCGTATTATACACAGGTGCGTATTTTACAACGACAAATACGGTAGTTTGCAGGTATGTGTACAAGCCCCTACATTTTCTCACACTTCGTACTCCATGGTTTATATGCAGGAGCTGCTAATTCGTGTATTTTTTTTTTCTTAATTTTAATAATTTTATATTTTTATGTTTTATTTTGACAGCCTTCCCATAGACTCTTGGCAGCTTCCTGGCACTGAATAATGTTTGTTTCTTTTGACAGAGCTGAGCGCTCATATAGCTCCTGAGTGCGCAGCCCTCTTGGGGACAGGCTTTTGTGACACAGAGTGAATGCCCTCAGGTATCCACGTGCACGACGACACGCGCTCATGGTTTCAATTTTCCTACCATAACTCCACCCACTCTGTCATCCTGTGACCTGAATGACCAATGAGGTACAGTACTCTCGAGGACCATCTCCCAAGACACGTGAATTAATTTCTTCAGATCGTTACCATATTTTGCGCCTCATGCACAGACTATGTTCATCTGTTCAGCGATGATGGAAAATGCACAGAGAAGTTCTTACGATGCAGCTTTCAAGTTTAAAAGCAATCAATATGTCTGTCGAAGAATGAAACAGCTGCAGAGAGCGAGACGGAGGTGATGTGTGATGACGTTTTTCTGAGCCTCGAAGAGGATTTTGTGCACACAAGGGAGAAGAACATAGTGATGAGTGACTTTTGGTTGACTACCAGTACTTTTTATGTTTTTTAGCCGTGTTAAAGACATTTTTCAGAAGAAAAAAAACCATTTACCGGCTGTTCCCCTCCTCCTGGGTCATGTTGCTCTGCTGAGCAGACGTTGTCCACATTTATTTTTAAAGCAGTCAAGACTGGTGCATATTTTTAATGAACGTTTTTAAATTATTTTTGTGTATGGTAAACATGTGTTTAAATACCAGTAGGTATCTCATTTAGGCTCTATTTGGGGGGAAACTTAAGTTTTTTTTTTGTATGTTGATTAGAGGGAAAGATCCGCATCGACACGGACAAATTCTGTGTTTACATGCATCCAGAGGAATCCCCCCCACCCTCCTGAATCCATTGTAGTTACCATGCCGGGTCATTAGTTGGTGCTGTGAATTTTGCACATTCACCTAATGCGCATGTGTTCTGCCACGGTTTGCTCCTTTCCTCTGGGCTAAAAGTTCAGCTAACAACAAGTTAAAACTGGATTTTGGATAAAAGTTGACAGATTGGACGCCAAGCAGGACCCGCTTCATCTAACAACTCCACACCGGTCGCTGAGTGGACCAGAACCGAGTCGACAATGATGATGTAGGACTTTACTCCGTGATAATCAGTAGCTGATTTACAGCAGGTAAATCAACGTTCTTAATAATGTTTGCTTGTGTTAACTTCGATCACACAACAACCAACAGAGTTTTTATTTTTATTTTTCCTGTGAGGAGAAGCTACCCTCCCACCAGGCAGACTGGTTCCGAACGAGCCTCGGCCCAGGTGTGCTGCAGGAGGACGTTGAAGAAAGAGATGTCATGTTGGATGAACTATTATTTAAATTCCCCCTCAGGTCATTTATTCAATACATTCAATGTTTTAAACTGCATTAATGAAAGGAGTGACAGCCTGAACGAGCCAGATGAACAACATGGGACCAGTATAACCAGGATGAAAACAGAGCAGAGTCCATAGTTCATTAATGTAATTTACAGTTCAGTTAACATGTTTTTAATAGTGTGTTCAGTTTAATTATTTGTGTTTGTGTGACATACAGTTTGTGGTGTTGAATAAATAAATAAAAATTAAAGCTGATGTCTTCATTTTCAACTTTAATAACACACAACACGTTACGCATCGTTTAAATCATATAACCTGAACTACATGTCCAGATAGCTTCATTGTATATCTTACACTAACATAAATACTGTTTATTATTATTAAACATATTATTTAGCACATTTAGTATGTTATAGTGCAGAACGACGTGTGCGCCTGCCTCGACAGGCTCGTTCTATAAACAGTGATATTAGAACTGGATCTGACTGTGTCTCTTCCAAAACACGTCGGTCACAGCACCTGGAACCTGACATAGATTAACTCCATCCATCCATCCATCCATTTATTTTCTTCCGCTTATCCGGGGTCGGGTCACGGGGGTAGCAGCCTAAGTAGGGAGGCCCAGACTTCCCTCTCCCCAGCCACTTGGAGCAGCTCCTCTGGGGGAATCCCAAGGCGTTCCCAGGCCAGCCGAGAAACATAGTCCCTCCAGCGTGTCCTGGGTCTTCCTCTGGGTCTCCTCCCGGTGGGACATGCCCGGAACACCTCACCAGGGAGGCGTCCAGGAGGCATCCTAACCAGATGCCCGAGCCACCTCAACTGGCTCCTCTCGATGTGGAGAAGCAGCGGCTCTACTCCGAGTCCCTCCCGGATGACTGAGCTTCTCACCCTATCTCTAAGGAAGAGTCCAGACACCCTGCGGAGTGACGTAGGTGTTTGGCACTGTTCTGTCCAGTGAGTATGTTTAGATAGTTTTTGTGTTCATTCTGTAGGTTGAATGGTTTTAACCATGAGTCAGACAGAGAAGCATCATGAAGACTTATGACATCACCAAGCTATAGTCAGTGAAGCGCCATCCGGTGGCTGATTCTTGTACTACAACAAGAAATCTGAACATGTCAGGAGCTGGGCACAGACTCTGATAATGAACGGTGAATACACACGGCTTAAACACCAGTGCATCTTATTTATGTTTTATCTTAAATGTAGCATGTGCAGCTTTAAGGTCAGGTGCATTCTATAGACCAGCAATTACAAGATCTCTGTTGTCAGTAAGTGTAGACTGAAAAAACAATATTTAAAGCCCAAAGTTTTAGTGAACTGGTCTCTTAAACATGAAAACATGATTACAGTCATGTTCATCAGTGGATCATGAGGAAGGGACCTGCTCTTCCTACACGTTGTTCCCACTATACATTATATACCTATCATTGTTCAGTTCCACTTGTAGCCAACAGGTTTCCATCCTGGATGTAGGAGTTCAACTCACCCTGCAGGGAGGCGGAGCTGTTGTTGGGCGGGGCAGCACCGCTGCTGTCCTCCAGTTCATCCAGGTAGAGTCGGTACCGATGACCAGTGTCGTCCTCGTACTCCACGTTCTCATCATCACTGTCCACTTCTGGAGCCACATACACCACCTCAAACTCTATCTGTCCTCGCTAACACACACACACACAGACGGTGAGTGCTTCTGCAGCAGCTAGCAGTGAGCTGGTGTGTGTGTGAGGTGTGTGTTACCTGCTGGGACAGGATGGTGACAGCCTCTTTGTGTTTAGCATCTCTCAGGTTGATACTGTTGACAGCCAGAACGGCGTCTCCCACATGCAGACCTCCACACCTGTCTGCAGGCTGACTGGGATGAATCTCAGAGATCAGGATGGGGACTCCATGCTCCTTCCCCCCCTGGAGACACACACACACACGAAGTTCACTGAGCGACTCGGTTCCATAATGTGAAAATCACTTGGCTGAACCAACGGTGGAGTTTGGTTTGAATTTATTCAAGGTCACAGGTTTTAAACAGCTACTTATTGAGCTAAAAATCATGCAAATTAAAAAACATGTTGAAACAGGAAGATTGTTCTTCAGGATTAAAACCCTAAGTCTCTACATTTATTAATCTGAATGGTTGAATGAAAACATCCCTGAATTCAAACTGTGGTTAAACTTGACAAATAAAATACAAACATTAACTACTGGTAGTTATTCAACAAACGCCGACTTCCTTCATGCAGAGTATCCTGATGCTGCTCAATAATCCAGGTACCGTACTTTTCGACGTATAAGTCGCTGTTTTTTTTTACTAATTTGAATGTCCTGCGTCTTATACGCCGAAGCGTCATATTTATGGATTTTCCCCCCATATTTTTAGACCCATTTTTGGCTCAGTTATGACAGTTTTTCATTTTGGCAAAAAAAATTGTGCAGTACCACTTTTGTCCGCTAGGGGAACACTTCCAGAGCGTACACCGACCGTTTCTAGCTCATATGTCCGAAAAAAGCCTCCTCAGGTCGGACTGACTCTGTCGCTGCCCGGCCTCCTGCTCTGGAGCTAACCACTGTTAGCTGTGTTGTTAGCTGTTTTTTTAAGCAAAATAACTCATAAACCACATCGCGGATTTTCTTGAAACTTACAGAGCATAATCACTTGGTGGTCATTTACAAACTGTTAGCTGCAGAAGATATTTAGAGCTAAAAAGAAATCGCTCTTTTAGCTTTGTTGTTAGCAGTTAGCTACCGTGAACAGATACCTACTGTTTAAACAGCTCTTAAACCACTCGACGGATATTTTTTAGGCTTACAGAGTGTAATTATATGGGTTTCATTTACAAACTGTTGCCCTGTATAAGACATTTGAGAAAATTTGATTTATTTATAATTTATTTTCGTAGCGCACGAGACTGTTTTGGAAGAAGTCAAACGAAACAATTTAAATCCAGCAGATTTGACCATTTCGTGAATTGATTAAGGAACGGTTAAGCTCAGGAACCCTTGTGCTATAATGTCAGCTAAGAAATATATTTTTTCTCAGCAAAGAAATAATTGTTTTTACCGTGTTAATCTTGTTAAGTCCTTCCTGCTGGCTCGCTTCTGTGGCCACCATTTTCAGCAGGGCAAATGAGGCGCTGAGGCGTCGCGTAGCGGTGACGCATAATAGATGCGACTTATAGGGCGAAGCGGCGTATTTATGGATTTTTCCAAATAATTCCCAATAATTGGACAAAGCGGCTTATACACAGAAGCAACTTTTATGCCGAAAAGTACGGTAGATAAATCTAACAAAGTTAATTCAGGTCGTCTGGACAGATTCTTCTTGTTGAAATGTTTCATCTTTCATCCAAAAGGACTTCATCAGTCTGAGGAGCTGCAACAAGCTCAGACTTATAAATAGAACCTTCTCATAGTGGATTGCTGTTGACATCTAGAACTAACTGTTCACATGATAAAGGAGGACCATCAGCCTAACGACAGACTGTTAGCGCTCTGATGGCCGCTTGCTGTTCACAGAGGGTTGAAGGGCCCAGCATACTCAATCTGAAGAGCTGAAATAGTCTCCCATTGTCGTAGTTGCGTGACAAAAATTGTGTCATTTTGTTCACAAAGCAACTTCACATGCCTCTGCTCAACACAAGGCCTCGGCTAAACTTTTTATCACAGAGGTCTGCGCCAAGTACTGTGTGATTACACTTTAAAATTACGCTCGGACAGTAGAGCTGTCATCTCTAACCTGAGCCCGAAGTCCGGCCTGAATTTGGGCCGGGCCATAACAATGTGCTGTATGGGCGGACCGGGACGGTGTTGGGCTTTTGATTGTGTCAGCGGACGCATGCAGCTAACAATCCAATTATATGGCAACATGGCTTGCCATACTTTCATTAGCTGTACGCGTCCATTTGACCACGAGCTCACCGGCCTTGAAAGAGGTCAAATAAAGTTCAGTTAAGCTTCAGATGGGACTGTACTGCCAGGAAGTGATCCATCGCCCAAATGGACGTCCAGCCGCTGCACTCAGTGGACGCGCGTGACCGACGACCCAAACAGGTGAGATCAGAAAGCAGACATGTCAGAGCAGGGTCCGTGTCTGAATAATGCAGAATGCAGGTAGAAGCAGGGATTTAATACACTTTGACGTCCACGAAAGGACAAACATGATGGCTACGGGCTGGGGCCGGGTCAGATTTTTTGGGCCTGAATGCAACTCTATCAAACAGCAACGTTGTCATTTCACTTCATCTTCCCCACTGCCACAATCCAGCTGTTGTACCCCCAAGCAACGAGAATAGTTTTGAGGAGCAGCTGGCAGAGGCAGTGAGGAAGTATGTTCATTTGTCAGTACTTTTTGTTGGATAAAAATATCCCCTACTTATTTTACTTACTCAAAAAAGCCACACTCAATGACAGGGGGTGTTTAACTGGTTTTACTTGCAAGGGCAGATTTTCACAACAGGTTACAGAGAAGTACAGAAGTTTGGAGCCCAGTCAGGAGAATCTGCCATGTGCAGTGTGCGAGGCTTGTTTTTATACACTTATCATCCCCCAGCTCACAGGCAGACTGGTGTCCTTGGACTGCCAGTTGCGTCTGCAGCATCAAGTCAGCTCCTCATTCAGCTCTCTCTGCTAACTCCAACACATGGCTCATGGGCAGTTAACATCCTCAGCCATAGTAGTTAAAAACATCCATGAACCTTGACCAAAATTCCTCAACACTTTTACTGTAGAAGTACTTTTGTCAGCGAACTACACTTACCGTATTTTTCGCTGTATAAGTCGCACCTTTTTGCATAAATCTGCAAGTCCTGTGACTTACCGTAATACACCGAAGCGACTAATGCATGTTTTTTTTCTTCATATTAATAACCCAATTTTTCGCTGAGATGTTACGATTTCGTTCATTCTGACATGGAAAATATTGAACACTAACATTTTCAGCAGGGCCCTCGAGCCTTACGGCAAGCCAAGTGTCTCCTTAATAGGTAAAAGTGGCTATTAATGAGACACTTGGCTTGCCATACAAAGCCACCTTTATTTTGCTCTGGAACTCCTGGAGCAAACATCAAATCAGCTGCATTTCACCACCCAGGCAAAGTGCAGCTGATTTGACCATTAAAATGAATTTATTAAGATAAAGTTAAACTGAGATAGATCTTTATGATCATGTAGAGCAAACAAATAATTGTTTTTAAGCATTAATCTTGTTAAATTCTTGTTAAAGACCGTGTGAAGTGAAATTAAATGTGTGTTTTGAGTTTGTCACACGGCATAAATATGTGTTATTAATCACCCATATGGAGCCAAGATGGTGTAGTGGTTAGGGCGTTTGACTTGGGACCCGAAGGACGCGGGTTCGCGTCCCGGCCACTACACACCTTGGGGTGTCTATGAGTGCACACCTAATTCTCCAGCTCCCCGAGCGCCCTCTGGCTGCTCACTGCACCACCTGGGGTGGTTGGGTTAAATGCAGAGACGAATTTCGTCTGTGTATGGGAAACATACGCAGATGACAGACAAACACATTATTATTATTATTATATAAATCTGACTGATTAAAAACATTGTTTTCCTTATAAAATTAAGTCACAAAAATAATGAAAAAACATAATTGTGCCCTGGTCTGAAACGCTGGGGGCGTGTCAGCGCGTGGGCGTGGTTTCAGCGCAGTACTGCCCCCGTGTCCTGCTCCCTGAAGATGTTCGCAAAGGCTGGCAGCCTAGGAGTTCTGAGTCCAAAGAGCCCACTCTGTTTGTCAGTGGCTGTGCGCGGGGGACGGTGTGTCCACTCTGTCAGTGGCTGTGCGCGGGGGACGTGTGAGGTCCACTCAGTGACTCTCAGTGGCTGCGCGCAGGGGACGTGAGGTCCACTCTGTGTGTGGCTGCGCGCGGGGGACGTGAGGTCCACTCTGTGTGTGGCTACGCGCGGGGGACGTGAGGTCCACTCTGTGCGTCAGTGGCTGTGTGCGGGGGACATGAGGTCCACTCTGTGTGTCAGTGGCTGTGCGCGGGGGACGTGAGGTCCACTCTGTGTGTCAGTGGCTGCGTGCGGGGGACGTGAGGTCCACTCTGTGTGTCAGTGGCTGTGCGCGGGGGACGTGAGGTCCACTCTGTGTGTCAGTGGCTGTGCGCGGGGGACGTGAGGTCCACTCTGTGTGTCAGTGGCTGTGTGCGGGGGACGTGAGGTCCACTCTGTGTGTCAGTGGCTGCGCGCGGGGGACGTGAGGTCCACTCTGTCAGTGGCTGTGCGCGGGGGACGTGAGGTCCACTCTGTGCGTCAGTGGCTGTGTGCGGGGGACGTGCGGTCCACTCTGTCGGTGGCTGTGTGCGGGGGACGTGCGGTCCACTCTGTCAGTGGCTGTGTGCGGGGGACGTGAGGTCCACTCTGTGTGTCAGTGGCTGCGCGCGGGGACGTGAGGTCCACTCTGTGTGTCTGCGGCTGACAGCAGCAGAGATCAAGTAAATAAAATAAATTAAATAAAGTCACCAAGCGGGTGCCCTGACCATTGCGACATCCAGGGAAGATGCAGGAACGAGGCATAATTGATTAGCTAGCTAACAATGAACAAAATATCTATGCTATTGCTATCTGATGCTATCTGCGATTCGCGAGTGAATGGCTCCACCGATGCGAAGAACGAATTTATACGGCTGGAGCTGCAGGGGGTGGGGCTTTAGACCGCGTGACGAAACGCGGTCACATTTAAACCACGCCTAAAAAATCCTGAAGCAGACATATCTTTAAACAAAGTTTGATCTATAACTCCAAAATTAATTGAGCTACAATTTTGAGACTTTTTACTCATTTACAAGATTACAATTATGACATTTATAATGCTTATTGAAGAAAATATTGAAATTCACTTTACACGGTCTTTAAAGTCCTCCCGTGCACGCTCCCGCAACCGACATTTGGCAGCCAATCAATTTTTGACACAACACTGGCCCACATTTCCAGGTTGTCAGTGGTGACGCATAATAGATCAGTCACGTATACGGTGAAGTGACTTATTTGTTTTTTTTCCCCACTTTATTAGACATATTTGGACTGATGGGACTTATACGGCGGTGCGACATGTACGGCAGCAAGTACGGTTATGCTTTGGGGTGCACTGTATACTGCACGGGAGGAGTTTCCCAGAGGCTCTGTGCCGTGTGTCTCATGGACTAAGAAAGGTGTGCACAAAAACAAGCGTCCCACAAACACGTGACCGCGCACCGACTGTTCAATTTGGATGAGTGTGCCGGGCTCGAGGGCAAGCATCTCGAGGGTCAACATCTATTATTGTGATTGTAGTTTTCTTTATTTTCTTTTTTTTGGTAAATGTAAATGCTTATTGTCAATTACCATGTGACGTGTGCTGCTGACCACTTGACCAGGTCACCCTTGTGAAAGAGATCTCCATCTCAACGGGCTCTACCTGGTGAAATAAAGGTGATTGATTGATCGAGGGCAAACGTTCAATTCAGTTGATCCACCATGAGAAGGAGCTGCTTATAGGACTGAGTTTGTTGCAGAAGAAGTCTTTTGGATAAAAGACAAAACCTTTCAACAAGAAGACTCCAGGACATGTCCCTTCACAGTCCGACCCCACGTGTCCATAATACTGTATCCCTCAGATTGTTCTTACCGTGATGGAGATTCCCAGGCCTTCATGGTCCTCTTTCACCAGAACCACCTTCCTGATGGGGCCCACCCCCTGGCTCTTCTTCAGTGTGTCTGGGTTCTGTAATCACGTCAGCAGGTTAACTTTGAGCCCAGATCACACGTGAGCGGCTCCAGCGGTTCTGTGGTTTCACACTTACATGACCCACAGGAGAAGGAAGGGGCTTCTTCGGATCGCTGCGGCCTCTGCACGCACGGATCACTGTCTTGTGACGATGAAGGTGAATCTCGGCCTCCAGCTGGTTCCACAACTTGTCATGGGCCGGTCCTTTCATGTCCCGACCCAGTAACTGGATCTGCTGGACTCTGAAACACGAGACAAAGAGGTCTACATGAGAGACATGAGATTAGGCCTTTCAGGTCAGCTTTAAGTCATGAGAGGTCATCTTCACTCTCACACACCAAACAAACCTTTAAAACTAGTTAGTGTGTGTGGTTTTATAGCAAAGGAAAGGAACTGTGGAACTGTGAAGACGTGTTCAAGGAACACATCTGAGACAGAGTTGTGAAGTACAGATCAGAGTTGGTTTTAAAAATGTCCCAAACCCTGAACATCCCACAGAGCTCCATTTAATCCATTACTGGAAAACAGAAAGATGATGTCACCACAACAACCTGCTGAGAGACGCTCGTCTATCAAGACTGAGTCTGACAAATGTCCAGGAGGACAGAGAGCCCTGAAGGAGCTGTGAGATGATCTGTGCTGAGGACTACTGCTCAGAGCTGGACCTCATGGAAGAGTGGACGGGGAGGAGACACTGACTGGAGGGAAATACAACTGGTCTCTTTGAAATCCATCCATCCATTATCTTTTATTATTTCTTCCATTTTGGGTCAGTGCGAGGGGCGGGGTGCACCCTGGACGGGTGGTCTCTTTGAAATTTCTTCTCCAAATGTGTGAGTGTGTATGTGTGTGCGCATGTGTGTTTGTTTTTAGTGTTGTTTGCTGGTTGAATATTTTCAAAGCAGCAGAGCATGGTGGACTCCAGCGGTGCTGACCATCACTCTCAGTTCAAGAGAACATTTTCTCAACTGGAACCTGGATCTGTGTGACCCCCGGTCTCACCTGCCCGCCAGCTCCTTGTCCAGGTACTTAGCTGCCAGCCGGGCTCCGTACACCTCGGCCTGCAGGACTGCAATGTGTCTGCGCAGGGCTTCATTCTCCTTCTTAAACAGCCGAACTTCAGCCTCCAGCCTGGCCTCTGTTAGCTTCTCCTTCCTGCTGGCCTGCAGCTCCTTCTCCTGTTCACACCACGACAGCACACAGGCGGATTACTACATCAGGTACAGAACTGTGCAAAACGTTAGGCAGGACAGGTCAAAGGCTACAACATAACAACAAAAACTATATTTTATTGTAATGAATTGAGCTTTTTGTAAATCAGGCGCCACATTTCCAACTCTAGCGTTGTGGTCTCTTACACCTGCTCTTTATCGACTCTCACTTGTGTAAAAATATTTATAAAATAGTGTTTTTGTTTTATACTTTGAGAGGAAAGTGTCCTTACTGTGCAGAGCATTTACCAGAGAGCACGTGACATGTGGGTGGGGGAGCTACTGGCAGTGGCAAGGCCCTTAACTCGTGCAGTGTGGTGCAGAACCGTGGACTTGGTACCAGGTCACCTCAGGTCAAGAGGTCAGTGTGACCTGGTACAAACTTTGTAATCATATCTTCAGGCCTACGGTGTCTTGGATACTCAAGTAAAGTGAGGAGCAGAGCGGTCAACTGATCATCACCTGATGTGTTGGATCTGGTGACAGGAGAGGCTGCCAGACAGACATCCCCAGTAAATCTAAACAAACCATGAGGGCTGTAATGGGCATGACCATGTCCACTCTGATACACCTGTGTGCTTTTGAACTGTTCCAGAGATGACCTTTACTGACCTCTCAGTAAAGCAAGACATTTTACTACAAATTATTCCATTAGTTATAATCTGAGAATATAGTCACCAAAAGAGACTATTTCTATCTTTGATTTCATTCTAATGTAATCAACAGAATAACTTTTGTCATTTTCATGATATATGTTATATGCTGTTATTCTTTAAATGTGAAACATCAATGTGTCATTTCTGCAAATGAAAAGGTGTCAAAGTTCAGCTAGAATGTCAAACTGACTTACATAGAAATTGTTTTTGTCGAGTTTCAGCTAAAACCCTCATCTAGCGTCTGAAAGTCTCAGTTGAAACCTGTGAATTTTGGAGCTTCGACAAGACGGAGGTTTTTTCCCTGAGGTCAGCCTGTTAGCTTAACTCGTAGCTTAGCCTCTTTTAACAATCCAAAAACGTGATTTTGGACGGTTAAAATTGATTTTAAAGAGAAAAGAAAAAGGGAGCGGTCAGTGAAGTGCACCAGAGTTTAGTCTTTTGCCATCAGTGTCTTCAGTAGAAAGAGAAAGACACTAAGAAACGATGAAGACGACCAATGGAAATGAGGTACAGTAGATCATTTTCATGCTATTAATTGATTTATTGTTGATCACGACAGGCCTACCCCCAGTTACACACAGACTGGTGTTGTCTACATTATAAATCATGGAAATATCCAGCCACAATACTACGGACTATTATGAACGTTTCAGCATAAACATGAATTAGTTAGTTGTGCAAGATTCACCTGATTAGACAGATCAGGTGTGTAAGGAAAGTGAGCGTGGCGTCATTCATTCATAAAAGCAGCGAACAGATGCAGCGGTGTCAGTAAGCTTTTATAAAAAACACTTTGAGTTCCTGCCAAACAGAACAGGACAAGCTGTGTTGAAGGAGAGAACTAAAGGTGGTTCCTCACCGCTGCGGCTCTTCAAAGACTTGTTACTGATTTAAAATTGGAGTACAATTGAAAGAAAAAAGGACATTTCATTTGTCAAGTGACCGGAAAACCAAAGGGCAGCGTTCTGTGCTGCCAATTTTTACAAGTTGCAGATTTTTCTGTGCATGGCTGGAACAACTGCATTCCTGTCTGTGCTGAAGCATTTCAAAGAAAAGAAAAGCTACCTCGAAACTGCGACAAGTTCATAAAAAGAACACAGAATATTGTCAAATACATTGAATTAGACAATCAACACTTTGTGTCGTGGAAAACACTGGCTTTTGCCATCTTATGGACTTTCTGGACCCAAGGTATGAACTCCCTTCTCTGCACTACAGTATATTGCAGACAAAGCACTACCTGAACTATTGAGCAAGATTTGTGAGCGTGTTCATGTTCTTTTAGCAGATGCAACCGTTATTTCATTTACAACCTTTGAAAACAGAGGTATCTGCTCGGTATTGGCAAGACTATTCATGTAAAAAATTGGATTGTATCGGGAGCCAAAAAATCTGTATCCCTAGTTTTGACTGTCAACAACCAAATGGTTGATCCTCTATGTGAAGGTGCTATTTATAAGACTGAGTTTGTTGCAGCTCCTCAGACTAAAGTCTTTTGGATAAAAAAATGAAACGTTTGAAGAAGAAGAATCCGTCCAGAGGACCTGACTCATCCTGGTTAGACTTCCTGTTTAGTGTAAAACTACGGCTCTAGTGCTCTTCAGATTGGTTACAGACACCCATGACAACGTTTTGACTGTTTCAAAGAAAAGTCAGTGCACAATTTATTTAAACTTTTTTTTTTTAAAGTGATGGGGCTGCATGTTTTTGTGACTCACATGAGGAAGTTGAGAACCCTTCAGTCTGGACACTCCCTCATGAATGCTTCACCAAAGAGTCGCAGCTCAGTGAGAGACCACCTTTACTATTTCCACCTTAAAATTATATTCCTTGGTATAGCACATGCAAACAAACAAAAAGGCGAAAGGAAAAAAACCCACTTACCATTTTTTCTAATGTAGCTGCAGGCTTTAGGATAAACAAGCAGAAGAACAGAAAGAAGCCACAGATTAGAGAAATCATTGTGTCAGAAAATAGTCCATGTGAGTGTGAACCAGTTAAATGTTAGACAGATGTCAGGAAGGTAACACGATGAAGACGCAGCAGTGGGTGAAAAGGACCAGCCAGAAGAACAGCAGCAAGTATCAAAGGAACAAAACCTTCTCATCTCATAGAAAAATCAACCAGTAATCTATTTTCATGATTGGGTTCCAAGGCTGAGAAACAGACTGGTGTTTAAAGAGTGGACCAGTCCAGACTGGAGCCAAATGGTCTTCTATGACCCAGACTGGCTGTCAGATGACGCTTTGTACCAGTTTGTACTTCTCCTATACGTTTCCTCTCTTTTACAGAAGGTCATTTGAAGAGTAAACATGTTTTGTTGTGTCCGTATGAGCAAACCGTATACGTTCACACTCTGGTTCACAGTTCAGCTCCACTCCGGGAGCGTTTCTGTACATGAAGCTGTGGGGAGGGGCAACGGTTCTACACAGTGTTGAAGAGACATTTTTAATGTCCCTAAAATAATGAGACACACCTGATGTCCTCATCACTGAGGGATCTGAACAGTGAATGTTTGTGGTTTTCAAGATGTGCGTTTGTCTGGACTGGAATTGAACAGGGAATGAAACCTTAATGTACGTCAAGGTAAGTGGATCCTGTGGAAGGACTTGTATCCACGATAAAGGCAGAATCAGGTGGTGTTAATGGTGGCCTTGGCCCCCATAGATTAATCTCGGGCCACCTCGGTCATTTGAGGAAACTTTGAAGCCAAATAAGAACTAGAAAGCAGAGTTTCCTCAAATGATGCAAGGCTTATACCTAGATGTAGCCACTAGGCCTGTCACAATAACAAATTTTGATGGGTGATTAATTGTCTCAGAAATTATAGCGATAAACGATAATAATGTTTGGAATCTGACAATATTGTCAGATTAAAGAAGAAATGTTTAATTTGTTTTGAGTGTAGTACCTCTTTCCACCACTGGATGGTAGTATAAGACTTTTTGAACAGAAGGATGGATAGTGAGGGAACAGCAGCGTGTCTCTAAGAAAAATGGAAGGGAGGCCTTTTGACGTGACATGGGCTGTCTCTCCCGTTTGTCGATTCTCAAAATGGCGAAAGCTCGGTGTGGTTTGAGCTCTTTAGCAATTTTCACACAAAGCTTTCAATAAAAAAATCAGTAAAGTTTTCAGCTTCTTTTTGCAGACAAAAAACAACTTTTTGCACCAAGGCACGGGTTTCAACTGTGAACTTTTTGAGCTTCACAAGCACAGAACATTATTACTGGCAGCAGGAGACAAAGAGGTGGTGGTTACTCTGAGAAACTTCTAATCAAATTAAATGTGAGGAAACTCAATGTGTCGTGCTGCAGAGTGCACGTACTGATGCTACGTGGCCACTCTTGGTCCTCCCTACCAGTTTTTCTTTGATGCTGTCAGAGTCCTCAGCTTGGCCTTGGTGGACACGGAGCTGCAGCTGAAGAGCATGAAGCTGCAGAAGCAGGTCATGGACCTCCTTTTCTACCACGGTCTTCTCGGCTTTAACCTCAGTCAACTCAGAATGGAGGTCCACCATCTGCGCCTAAAAGGACAGAAGTGTGCAAAGGAAGAGTGGAAGAGAACATCAGAGAACGTCAAAGAACATCATAGAACATCAGAGGACGTCAGAGAACATCAGAGGACGTCAGAGAACATCAGAGAACATCAGAGGACGTCAGAGAACATCAGAGAACATCATAGGACATCAGAGAACATCAGAGGAGGTCAGAGAAGATCAGAGAACATCAGAGGACGTCAGAGAACATCAAAGGACATCAGAGGACGTCAGAGAACGTCAGAGAACGTCAGAGAACGTCAGAGAACGTCAGAGAACATCAGAGAACATCAGAGGACGTCAGAGAACATCAGAGAACATCAGAGAACATCAGAGGACATCAGAGGACATCAGAGAACATCAAAGGACATCAGAGGACGTCAGAGAACATCAGAGGATGTCTGAGGACATCAGAGAACATCAGAGAACGTCAGAGAACGTCAGAGAACGTCAGAGGACGTCAGAGAACGTCAGAGGACGTCAGAGGACGTCAGAGGACGTCAGAGGATGTCTGAGGACATCAGAGAACATCAGAGAACGTCAGAGAACGTCAGAGAACGTCAGAGAACGTCAGAGGACGTCAGAGGACGTCAGAGGACGTCAGAGAACGTCAGAGAACGTCAGAGGACGTCAGAGAACATCAGAGGATGTCTGAGGACATCAGAGAACATCAGAGAACGTCAGAGAACGTCAGAGAACGTCAGAGAACGTCAGAGAACGTCAGAGAACGTCAGAGAACATCAGAGAACATCAGAGAACATCAGAGGACGTCAGAGAACATCAGAGAACATCAGAGAACATCAGAGGACGTCAGAGAACATCAGAGAACATCAGAGAACATCAGAGGACATCAGAGGACATCAGAGAACATCAAAGGACATCAGAGGACGTCAGAGAACATCAGAGGATGTCTGAGGACATCAGAGAACATCAGAGAACGTCAGAGAACGTCAGAGAACGTCAGAGAACGTCAGAGAACATCAGAGGACGTCAGAGAACATCAGAGAACATCAGAGAACGTCAGAGAACGTCAGAGAACATCAGAGGACATCAGAGGACATCAGAGAACATCAGAGGACGTCAGAGAACATCAGAGAACATCAGAGAACATCAGAGGACGTCAGAGGACGTCAGAGGACGTCAGAGAACATCAGAGAACATCAGAGGACGTCAGGGCAGAAGTTATTTTGTGAACAAACAAGAATTTAACAGGCAGGTGGTGCAGTTGGTAGCGCTGCTGCCTCTCAGCGAGCAAGTAGTCAAAGTTCAAATCTCAGCGAGGGACCTTTCTTGGTGGAGTTTGCATGTTCACCCTGTGCATACGTGGGGTTTCTCCAGGTACTCTGGTTTCCTCCCACAGACCAAAAACTAGGGATGCACGATATTGGATTTTTGGTCGATATCCGATATGTTAACTGATACCAATACCGATATTTTCCCCCTAGACCTACTTACACAGACTACATAACTTTCTCTGCTGTGGATTTAAAATTCATTATTCTGCATGGTCTTGGTCAGTGTAGCCTGCTACCACAAGAAGATGCCAAAAAGGAGCTGAAAATGATGCAACACTATATAAATATATATTTAAAAAATCAGCGCCTTTTATATCTGTGAGTTATTTTGGTGGAATGGCCGATGTCCGATATTTAACTTTATCACCAATATCAGCAGATACCAATACCATACTGTTAATAATGTGCATCCTTACCAAAAACATGCATGTTAGACTGATTGATAACTCTAAATTGTCTCTAGGTGTGAGTAAGAAAGTGAATCATTGTTTGTCTTGTTTGTCTAGATGTGTCCCTGTGATGGACTGGAGACCTGTCCAGGGTGTACCTGCCTTTCACAGTGACTGCTGGACATGGGCACCAGTGACCACCGTGACCCAAAAAGGAAGAAGCATGTAAAGATGATGGATGATAATTTATCAGCTTTGAAACTAACACAGGGAGAGTCGTGAAGCTGAGCTCTGCACATGTTGCTGCCTGTTTTACCAAGTCTCATCTTGTTTCTTGTTCAGTATCGTGACACCTGATGTGGATCTGTCAGATGTTAATTTACATCTTTATGCTGATGACACACTTGTTTACTATTGTGCATCAACTCTTGCTCAGGCACTTGATTCTTTTGCAGAAAGCTTTTACACAACCATCTTAGCACCACCATAACTGGTTTGTTCCTCTTTGGAGTAAGCTGTTGAGGGAAGAATCAGTTTTGTGTTGTGTGTTTCCTTGACTGATGAAGCCTTCTGGATGGAAGGTGAAACATTGCAGCACCAAAAAAAAGAAAAAAGAAAAGTGCAGTTAACTGGACTAAAAATTGTTGGATTGTATACCTGGATTATTGAGCATGGACTTTGTTGCTTTTACACAACTCATGATTACAATTAAAGCTTGTTCTTAATGCAGATAAGACTAAACTTGTGCTGTTTTCTAAAGGCCCCCCCATAGCTCTGCGTTCGGCCGTACGCCGCTCTACGCGCGCGTTCACCCGCACAGCTCTGCGTTCGTTCTCGCGTTCATTCTCGCGTTTTCGCTCCAAATTCTTGACGTTATTTGAGCAGCCACAGCGCAGAGCGTTCGCTGATTGGTCATTTGCTGACACGCCTACTGAATTGATTGACAGGTCGGGGGGAGAAAAAAAAAGGCGAGCCGGCACTTCACACAGCTTCAGCCGCAGCGGTGTTCTGTGTTTATATCTTATTAAAAAGTTCTAAAAAAAAACAAACAGGGAGCGCTGGTCCTGCAGCCCACAGCCCACCAGGAAATCTGCAGAACCTCGCGCAGCCACGTTGGACCCGCTCGTGACAAATTCATTCATTTCCTCATCATTTCAGTCATGGAGTCAGCGGAGGAGGAAGCGATCACTTGACTTTTGGCAAAAAAACAAAAGAAAAGGCCAGATCAGGGATGAAGAAGGGGAATTTAATACATTGGTGTCACATACAAAACAGTCCGGCACCGGGCAGTTTATTGTGAGACAACGCGTTTGCGTACGCGGTCGTAAAATTTGAGCTTGGCACGTACATGGTACGCTTGTGCCACTGCGCACGGACGGCGTAGAGCGGCGTACGGCCGAACGCAGAGCTATGAGGGGGCCCTAAATTAGAAATCAACTGCAAACAACTCACTCAGTGACCACCTGGAGGGAAATGAAATGGAAGTGGTTCACGAGTAAAAATAACTTAAGGCCCCAGTATAGCTCTGCGTTCTGCCGAACGCCGCTTGACGCCGTTCGAACGCAGAGGCACAAGCGTTCGAACGCGGGCACGAACGCGCCAAGCTCAAATTTTACGACCGCGAACGCAAGCGCGTTGTCTCACAATAAACTGCCCGGCGCCGGACTGTTTTGTATGTGACACAAATGTATTAAATTCCCCTTCTTCATCCCTGATCTGGCCTTTTCTTTTTTTTTTTGCCAAAAGTCAAGTGATCGCTTCCTCCTCCGCTGACTCCATGACTGAAATGATGAGGAAATGAATGAATTTGTCACGAGCGAATTAAACTCATGTCCAACGTGGCTGCGCGAGGTTCTGCAGATTTCCTGGTGTTCTGGTGTGCTGGACCAGCGCTCCCTGTTTTTATTTTATTTTTTAGAACTTTTTATTAACATATAAACACAGAACACCGCAGCGGCTGCAGCCAGAGCCAGCTGCCGGCTCGTGCCCTTTTTTCCCCCCACCCGACCTGTCAATCAATTCAGTAGGCGTGTCAGCAAATGACCAATCAGCGACCTCAATTTGTCCCGTAGGTAAATGGTAAATGGAGCTTATTTATATAGCGCTTTCCAGCCCCCTATGAGGGGCCACAAAGCGCTTTACAATACCAAGCATCCACCCATTCATACACACATTCATACACCGGTAGCGGCAGACTGCCATGCAAGGCGACATCCAGTCCTACCGGGAGCAACTCTGGGTTAAGTGTCTTGCCAAGGGACACAACGACACATGGTGTGGGGAACCGGGATTCGAACCTCCAACCTTCCGATCGGGGGGCGACTCCCATTACCACTACGCCACGGCCGCCCCAAAAAAACGCTCTGCCCTGCTGTTGCTCAAATGACGTCAAGTATTTGGAGCGAAAACGCAAGCATTAACGCATAGGCATGTAACGGTTGTAGTGGGTGTACCGAACCGTTTCGGTACACCACGTTCGGTTCGGTCCACCTGCGTACCGTTTCGGTTATTTTTTCACTCATTAAACATTCTTAACAGGGGAATATATGCACCGCGGAACAAAATTTCCTGGGTGCGTTTCAGCACGAAGCTATTATCGCGCGGCACGCGCAGCTTTTAGCCATTAGCATCTCGTGCGGTCTCCTGTTTGTGAACGTTATAGCTTTCTTGTTAAAAGACGAGCGCACGCGCAGCTTGTGTGGACTTTGTTTCATGAAGACTCTGCAGCAGCAACACGTCTAACGTGAACGCGCTGGAAACTATGTCATCCGAACGTGAACGAAGAAACAGCAGCTGTTGCTGAAACAGCGCTAACAGCAGCTGCATTAAAACTACTTCATCAGGTAATCAGAGCGGTCCAGAGCAATAACACAAGCTGTATGAGTTTTTAAATCTCTGAATCTCTGAACGTTGTTATATGCGCAGGCTTTAAAGTTACTGAGCGTCACTATGAGACATTCATCACGTCAACACTTCAAAAAGTTCAGCTCTTTATGAAAAAACTAACTGATGTTGTCAACAAGCCCTGGACCAGATTAAAGCCCTGCCATGATGATGAAGAGTGAGCGATTCAACCGTTCAAGAGGTATTGTTCTTTTATTATTATTATCTAAATAATCTTTTTTTTTTAAATCATAATCTTATTAACTTGTTTTTTTTTACCTCTTTTGTTTTTTATTTCCAGTCTGTGACAGAGGTAGCTGCTCTGTGCTCTCTACTTCCACTTCAGGGAAATCCACCTGCAGCTAAGAAGTGACTGAACTGAACTCTGAACTTTTCCAGGACCTGTCCCACCAAGAAGAGGTTGTGAGTAATGAGGACAAATACAGCCACACTGCTGCTACTGGACAAAAACTTGATTAGTTAGATTGTAAACAGTCTGTTGCTGCTTATTGTTCTGGTTCTGACTGTTATTGTATTTATTAAGATTTTTATTATTGTTCATATAGTTTATTTATTGTAGAGTGCTGTTTATTTAAAATATCATCCAAATGGGTCACTTTTATTTATTACTACAATACAATACAAATGTATTTTTGGCATATTTTCAAAATAAACATTTTGTAAGTCTTTATTTATTTATATTTTTTTTGGTACCGAAAATTAACCGAACCCTCCTTGTAATTGAACTGAACCAAAATGTGATTTTAGCGTACCGTTACACCCCTATTAACGCGAGAACGAACGCAGAGCTATACTGTACTGTGAATTGCATGCGCACAGAACGCGCGCGTAGAGCGGCGTTCGGCCGAACGCAGAGCTATACTGGAGCCTTTAGTGTCTTCATTTTGAACCCACATGCAGAGAAACATGTACAGACATTGAGGTTAAAGCTGTTATTTATGAAAGAACTTTTGTTTTTCTTTCAATGTAAAAATGTGCCTTGTACTGTGATACGTGTGATATGGATATAGATAAGTGGACGATATGTGCACGTATCGTGCAACATTTTTACCTGTACATATTGGATTATGGAGAGCTTTTCTATATACAGTAAATGCCTCTGCTCACTATTTTCATATGACTGATGCTGCTCTCAGGTTCATCACTGAGAGTAATACTTGATGGAAGATGTGAAAGGTCACAGATGTTTTTCACCTACTAAAGTCAAATATAACTAATATTAACGCGCGTGTGTGTGTGCGTGTGTTGAGTTGTTTTGTCAGGACAGAGTGTTGCAGAGGCATGGAGCGTTTCACCTGATAAACTCAAGGCCCTAAGCTGGTAGGCAGCGCCTCTGATAACATTATAAAAAGACTAAAAAGACACTTCTTCATTATCTCTTTGAGCAGACTTGGAGACATGTAAACATCTTGCTTGTTTCTATTTCAACACTGTTCCATCTCGCAAGATTTAATGAACTATTATGGCATAATATTAAATGATCCTAATACCCTCCAGTGGGATGGTCTGCTCTGGCCACAAGAAGGAACGGTCATTTGTAACTGTATGTATGTATTTTGTATAAGGTAACGCTTAGAGTCTGCTACCTTGAACACATGTAATCTAATTGTACAGAAAAGGGCTGTTTCTACTCTTTCTGTTCATGTGACGTTTTGTTGCTTTCAGTTCCATTTGCCCATACTGAAATGGGTAAAAAGATGTTTATTCTGCGTCTTTTGCATGAATTATGTGGCAGAATGATTGGACATCAACAGATTTGGCATCTCTGAGGACTTTTAAATTGATACCGAGCCGATTTGTAATTAATTCCTTTACATGTACTGTATATGTTTTTTTTACTTTGTGGCAATATATTTCATATTCTCATGTGTCTCATTTAATTTTGTAATTTAATGTGTAGCTATGTACAGTAACTTAATTGTACTTGCTGCTGCCCATCTTGCCGAGGACTCCCTTTAAAAAAAGAGGGGGGGGGGGGGTAATCTCAGTGGGATCTTGCCCCTGGTAAAATAAAAAGTTGAATAATAATTTTAGTGATATTCAGTTGGAGGAAAGCGGTCCTGGTGACATTTTTAATATGGGAGTTAAAAGACATCTCCTGATCAAAAGTAACACCAAGGTGCTTTACATTAGAACTGGAGGCTAAACTGGTTATATCCAGAGGTGAAAGGCTGCTAAGTTTGTTCCTAAGAAGCTACGGTCCAGGTCAGCGTTACCTAAATGAAGCAAATATAATGTAAGAAATACTGATCCAAGCACTGAACCCTGAGGAATTTCATGAATAACAGCATGTAGACTGGATTCATTAATATTTACAAACTGGAATCTATCAGATGGATATGATTTAAACCAATTTAGAGCCATTTCTTACTGAGGTCTAACAGAACCAGTGTAGACACCTGTCCATTGTCTGAGGCCATGAGAACATCATTAGTGACTTTTACTAGTGCAGTTTCTGTTCTATGATGAGCTCTAAACTCTGACTGAAACTCTTGATTTGCAACTATTCTTTGAAGAAATGTTTTTAATGAATGGTAGTCTGGATATACCGTAGGTCTATAATTGGCTATAACTCCTGAATCAAGATCAGACTTCTTAAGTTAAGGTTTAATTGCAGCAACCTTGAAGCCTTGGTCCAGAACCATTCATGATGAAGATCCAAAACACAGATGAACACTTAGCCCCAAACTCCGTTAGTGAAGATGTGTTTAGCCTGAATAATAAAGTTACTTCATCAGGCTGCTGAGGAGGGGAAAGCAGGACATCACGGGAGTCGCAGACTGGGGTGGTGGTCCCCCTTTTCAAAAAGGGGGACCGGCTCCAATTATAGGAGCATCACTCTCCTTGTCCTCCCTAGTAAGATCTATTCAGGGGTACTAGAGAAGTGAGTTTGATCATTGGCTGAGCCTCAGATCCAGGAGGAACAATGTGGGTTCTGTCCTGGCTGTGGAACACTGGACCAGCTCTTTACCCTCACTACGAGGTGTCATGGGAGTTTGCCCATCCAGTCTACATGTGTTTTGTGGATTTGGAGAAGACTGTCTTACCATGTTCCTCGAGGTTCACTGTGGAGGGTGCTCTGTGAGTATGGGACTGGGGGCCTGTTATTACTGGCTGTTCAGTCCTTATACTGTACAACTGGCACGAGAGTTTGGTTCCCATTGCTGATGGTAAGTCGGATCCCTTCAGGGTGGGAGTTGGACTCCACCAGGGCTGCCCATTGTCACAGATTCTGTTCATCATTTTTATGGACAGAATTTCTCTGTGCAGCCAGGGGTCGGAGAGAGTCTGGTTCTTTGGCACCAGGATTCCATCTCTGCTCTTTGCAGATGACGTGTTCCTGTTGGCGTCATCGTACTGTGATCTCCAGCTCTCACTGGATCGGTTTGCAGCTGAGTGTGAATCAGCTGGGATGAGGATCAGCACCTCCACATCTGTTGTAAAAGGTGGATTGCTCTCTTCAGGTCGAGGTTCTGCCTCAAGTGGAGGAGTTCAAGTATCTCAGGGTATTGTTCACAAGTGAGGGAAGAATGGAGCGTGAGATTGACAGATGGATTGGTGCAGCGTCTTCAGTATTGCAAACTCTGTGCTGGTCCATTGTGGTGAAGAGAGAGCTGAGCTGTAAGGCAAAGCTTTCTGTTTACTGGTCAGTCTACATTCCTACCCTCACCTCTGGTCATGAACTCTGAGTAGTGACTGAAAGAATGAGATTGTGGATACAAGAGGTTGAAATGAGTTTCCTCTACAGGGTGGCTGGACTCTCCCTTAGAGACAGAATGAGAAGTTCAGTTAACAGGAGAGACTCAGTAGAACCACTGCTCCTCCACATCAAGAGGAGCTAGTTGAGGTTTGGGCATGTCCAACTGGGAAGAGACCCAGAGGAAGACCCAGGACACGCTGGACAGACCATGTCTCTTGGTTGGGATGGGAATGCCTTGGGAGTCCTCCCAGAAGAACTGGAAGAGGTGGATGTTCAAAGAGATGTCTGGACCCCCCTGCTCAAGCTGCTGCCCCTACCACCTGACTTCAGAACAAGAGGACGATGATGAATGAATGGATGATCCGATTTGCTGCAGTCACAAACAACAGACACACAGCAGCTATAATTGTAGTAAATCCCTGTGTTCTGTCTTCCATAGATTTAGCTCCAATAGTCAACTGCTTCACAACTGTTTTATCTCAGTTTCTGAGACAAACAAAGATAAAACTGATTTAATGTTTGAGAGGGGAGAGGAGTCAGCATGACACAACCAAGATAAAAGTTTTAACAGACCTGCTTTGCCAACAGTTTCTACCTGATGTATGTTCAGTTTCACACCATGGACTTAATGTGACTTTAACTAAGAAGCTATCAGAAGTTGAGGAACTGCTGGGCATTCCTACAGACTGAGACACCAGCGTGCATATGGATCTTCTCCTACTCTGCTCCTGTTTCCTGGAATATCTTGCAAAAAGATCTGAAGCTCTGGACCTTGACCTCTCTGAGTGTCTTTAAACATCTGCTAAGTTCATGGCAAAACCCAACACAGACATGTTCCTGTTTTAGTTTTCTACACCGCTGTAAAATGTAGCTGTTTTTGTTTTATTTTTATATTAACATTTTCTTTCACTTGTTCTTCTCAATTAGTGTGCTTTCTTTTATGATCGTCCACTGCTGTCATCACTTCCAGGTGTCTCTTGTAAACGAGTCCCTGAGGCTCAGTGGGATTAACCTGTCTAAATAAAGGTTGAATGGATGAATGAAGCAGAGTAGCAGATGGAGGCTGATCTTCTGAGCAGACCACATTCAGCTGTGAGGGGAAACCACAGAGGAGGTCTCTGTCGTTGTTAACAGCCAATGAGGCAGCAACTGCTCTGATTAGGGGTGCAGGAAAAAAATCTATTAAAAAAAAATAAATCGAGATTCTTAGTCCTGGCGATTCAGAATCAATTCTAAAAGCCCCAAAATCAATTAAAAAAAAATAAAATAAATTTACATTAAAACCCAAAAAGAAAATAAAACCATATCTCATAGTATATGAAAGAATACATAAAATGAAAGGTGGCAGAAAGAAGAAGAAATCTGACCCGAACCAGTGACCTCCAGGACCCGATAAGGATAAAGCGGGTAAAGATGATGGATAGATGGCTTTTGTTGAAAAGATTTACCAAACAAATCTTTTAAACAAAATCCATCCATACACATTTGAAACATGGATGAATGCAATATGATTTTGAAGTCTATTTTATTTTGAGTTAAATGTTTATGCAATACAGTAGGCTGAAATCTTTGTTTACGTTTGTATTTTGAATTATTTGTGATGGACTGGAGACATGTCCAGGGTGTCCCCTGCCTCTCGCACAGTGACTGCTGGATGACCACCAGTGACCTCCAGGACCCGATTAAAGCTGCTGCATTCTATTCATATACCCATCTGCTGTATTTATACTGTATTATTTGACATTATTAATGTTTGCTACAAGCATACATTATTGTTTTAAATAAATGTTTTATTTGTTTACATTATTGTTTAATCTTTTCATGATTTCAATTGAAAATTGTTTCAGAATCGAAAATCGATTCTGAATCAAAAATTGTTTCAGAATCGAAAATCGATTCTGGAATGAAAATCGTTTTAGAATCGAAAATCGATTTTTTAATCGAATCGTGCATCAAAAATCGGAATTGAATCGATTCTCCAGACACAGAGAGATTCGCACCACTAGCTCTGATCAACATTTACTAGTAATTCCCGACTTACGAGCACATCGACATACGAGGTTCCGGACTTACGAGCTCAATAGCGAACAGTAAATTTGTAAAGAACATACAGAAAATACAGCACTTTTATGTGTTTTTAGATGAAAGTGTGTTAGCTAATAGGAATGTACGATATGGCTTAAAATTCATATCACGATATGTATTGTGAATGGTGGCGATAACGATATATATCGCGATATGTTTTTGGTATAAAACTTGCAATAGAAAAAAAAAGGATGTCCTTTTACCTTAATTTATTTTGAAAACTGCTATACCACAAAATAATCTCTATTAAGAAAATTTCACTACTAGGTCCAGAGAGTTTTTAAATAATTAACAACTCAAGCATTAGGCTTCTTTCTTGTAGTGCAAAACAGTGCAAAATATATCTTGTGTAGTTTTAGCCATAAGTTTTAAACTAAAGAATATGTTGTTAACTCTTAACAGTTTCCAATATTGTCACTTAAGAAACGAACAACAGAGCAGAATTTTACACTGAAAACACTTCACCCTCCAACCTCTAGAGGGCGTCTCCTTCAGCTTTAAGGAGAGCTGACAAGGCAACCAGTTTCCTCTGTGGCTTTGACCAGAGGGTCTCGCAGTAAAATCATAGTTGCCAAGTCCGCTTATTTCAAGCGGACTTGGGCCTGTTTTTCCCTGGAGTCGCTTTCAAATTTGGTCAGCCGCTTGTGGCGTTTTTTTGAGCTTCTCGCGGACATTGAGTCGCTTATTTGTGCTTGTTTTTCAGTCGAGCAGTAATGCGAGTGGTAGGTAGTTTGTCACGCCCCCTCTTCCACGTATGTTACGTCAAGGCGGATGTGTTACGTTCAGGTGCAGTTGGCGCAAGCGACAGAGCCGGTAAAACTATATAAGCGCGAGCAATTAATGATGTCAGACGACTTCAGGTAAGTTTCCTTGCATTGATGAGAAGGATTGGTGTATTTTTGTGTGTGATGCACGCGAGGAGTGAGGTGTGTCATATGTGGTATACTGTAATATGTTACATGTACAACACTGTTCTTTATTCTTTGTCTCTGTTTTTTATTCTTTGTCTAGACAAGACAACGCTAACACAGAGTTTTTTAAACAGAGTTTTAAAAAATCAAAGTTTTTTCCTGCCTGCATGCCGTTTTTTTTCTACCTGCTTCATTGAGCATCAGTATAAAGAAAGTTGTTTTGTTGACTTTGCAGTTTAATTTTAATTTTATTTTTTAATTTGTACACATGACAAACCAGCTGTATAAAAATGCAAAATGTATTTTTATTTTTTAGACTGAATACGTTCTTTAATGTATAATTTTGCTGGTTATATGCAATGCCATAATAAATGTGTTTATACACTGTTTAAAACGGTCTTTTTTTTACAAAATGGGATGGGTTGCCAGCTGGGCTTTTTTGGGGCCTTTTTTGAAAGAGCGAGTCGCTTGTTTGTGCTTGTTTTGAAGGAGCTGATCGCTTCTTTCGGTCTGGAGATCTGGCAACCCTGAGTAAAATCACACAACACAGCATTCTGTTTACAGATCAGAGGGCAGGTTTCTCTAAAGCTGACCAACGCTTAATTTAACTTTACACACACAAAAAACTTTCAACAGAACGCAGCGTTTTGCGCATGCGTCCGATGGCAAAACTACGGCAAGCCGGACGATGTTAGCTTATAGCTTCGCAACTTAGCGCTCGAAGAAAAGACTTTAACACCACTTATGCACAGTTTTAAACAAAAAAAAAGTAAAGATTAAATCTGACAACTCTGATTTAAAGCTGACCAACGCTTACTTTAACTTTCGACAAAAAAAAAAACTTTCGACGGAACACAGCGTTCTGCGCATGCGTCCGATGGCAACTCTACGGCAAGCCGGACGAAGTTAGCTTATAGCTTCGCAACTTAGCACTCGAAGAAAAGACTTTAACACCGCTTACGCACAGTTTTCAACACAAAAAAAGTATCGATTATCTCTGACAACTCTGATTGTACACTTCAACACCACTTATGCACAGTTTTAAACAAAAAAAAGTAAAGATTAAATCGGACAACTGTGATTTTCTGCGGTTAGCCGGTAGAAGACAGATCTCTATCGTAGGCTAAATTTATATCGTTTCTACTGTGTACCCGTTATATCGCGCATCCCTATTAGCTAACCGTTTGTAAACAAGTTTCTGAGCAGGTTTATGAACTAGTATGAACGTTTGTGATGAAAAACGAGTGTTCGTAGTAGCGTTAGCATAAATTTTCTGACTTACGACCGAAAATCCGGACTTACGAGCGACACGCGTTTCGGGTTCCGACATACGAGATTTCGTCTTACGAGATAGTCGTAGGAACGGAACTCGCTCGTAAGTCGGGGACTACCTGTACTTCTCTGGAGCTGATGTGAGTGCTTCAAGTCACCTGAGTTTAAGTTTCTGTGACTGAGAACAAAACAAAAATCTTTTCATGAGCAAAAAGCACAACTTTAAAATGTTAAAGTATCAGTGTTGGTATAGATTAGAGTTTGAACATTGAACCTCCTTTGTTCATATATTAGCTTGTATTATAAAATGAATGGTTGAATTTACAGGTTGTACGTGAACGCATCATGAATGAAGTCATCGTTTCCGCCTGCGTGGTCATAAATCTGGTGTAGAAGCGCAAATATAAATAATTTCAGTGTTCAGAGGCTCGAATAGTTCCATGAACACATCAGAACAGTTCTGTTACGAACCTCCAGCTTGTGGTTGAGCTGGAACACCGTCTGGCTCTTGTGGCAGAGCTGCGCGAAGCACGAGCTCAGGCTGGTCATCTTCTGCCGGCCCTCGTACGTGATGTCCACCTGGTCCGGGTCCACCTCTCCGAGCAGCAGGTCTACATCCACAAAGGCCTTGTCGAACTCCTTCTCCAGAACCTCCAGCCAGCGGAACATGGACACAGCCGGGCCGAGGCCTGGGCTGCGTCCTGACGGGGAGCAACCAGCGGAGGCGGACATGTTGCTGCTGGTTCTGTTAGCGGCTCCTTTCACCCAAACTCTTTCAAAATGTCTAGTTCATCAAGCACTTAGAAGAAATAAACTCTACCAGAACAACTGTTTAAGAGTCGGTGAAAGACGTTCTGAACACTCAACTGACAGAGAGGACCGTCAACCCGGAAGTTCGTTCAGCATCAGGATTTTTTTCAATAAACTTTATTGATGCAAGGTAACAACAAACAATAGATGTGCAGAAATTACACCAGGGAAAACATAAAACAATTTTTTATTTATAATTTTACTGCTTTCTGGCTATTTTGTAAATAAATACATTTCAATTTAAGATCTAAATTAATTGTGGACTGTTTAAAAGGCAGCCACCTTTTATTATCCACACGCAAGGCTCGTGCTCTTCCTTCAACTTTAAAGACCGTGTAAAGTGAATTTCAACATTTTCTTAAATAAACATTATAAATGTGATAATTGTAATCTTGTAAATGAGTAAAAAGTCTCAAAATAGTAGCTCAATTAATTTTGGAGTTATAGATGAAACTGTGTATGAAGACATGTTTGTTTCAGGATTTTTTAGGCGTGGTTTAAACGTGACCGCGTTTCGTCACGCGGTCCTCATTAGTATAGCACTACCCCCTGCTGCTCCAGCCGTATAAATTGTTCTTCGCATGGGTGGAGCCGTTCACTCGCGAATCGCAGATAGCATCAGATAGCAATAGCATGGATATTTTGTTCATCGTTAGCTAGCTAATCAATTATGCCTCGTTCCTGCATCTTCCCTGGATGTCGCAATGGTCAGGGCACCCACATTGAGACGCAGGAGGGAGTCAGAACAAACCCAGGCTGCTGCTGGAGTTGCCACCTGCAGCTCCGCGCCGCGCGTGTGTTTGTGTGTGTGTGTGCGTTGAGCTCCTGCCACGCGCGCCGTGAAACGCAGTGACTCGCTGACACAGATGAGATAACTTAGTTATCAACGTGATTACTCTTTATTTTAATCACCAACACAGACCCCGCATGCGATGTGACCGGGTCGGACCGGGTGCAGCCGCTCATCTTCTAAAATAGCGCTTATTATTAAACACATAACAGCGGAGTTATGTGTCCTCAACTTTAAAAACAAAACCAGAGTTGTTAGTGCACTAAAAACAGCGTAACTCTTGGAAAAAGGAGCTACTGGCAGCCAGAACTTAGATAAAAACGGAGGAGGTGGATCTCTGCTGTCTGCCTCGCTCAGCTCAGCTCAGCAGAACTGCGCTGAAACCACTCCCATGCTGACACGCCCCCACAGTTTCAGACCAAGGGAAAATAATGTATTTTCATGATTTTTGACACTTAATTTTATAAGGAAAACAATGTTTTTAATCAGTCAGATTTATATGGGTGATTAATAACACATATTTATGCCATGTGACAAACTAAAAACACACATTTAATTTCACTTTACACGGTCTTTAAAAAAATTTTTTTTTATAGATGGCCTCCCTTCTCACCTTACAGCCATCCTCTTCACACCATTATGATTTTTTTATAGGATAGAAAGAAAGGAAAGACAGAAAGTAAGACTACAAAACATAACAATTATCCACTAAAAGAGCACAAGGCACACCCAACCGCCGTCTGCAAACCTGCAAAGTACATAACAGAACACAGCAACAAAACACACATGCGTAAAGGAGACATAACATTCACGACTTTGCAGTAGAATTCTATAAATATATAC
>JBBPBX010026978.1:0-12692 GCA_038048925.1 Garcialebias charrua
AACATCTACACACAGTCCTCAGAATGCAGTCCCCTGACAGAAAAAAAAGCATTGCAGGGACTGTGTGTACGCTCTCAAAAACCCATGTCCACTAAAATACGTGTCAGAAAATTTACAAAGATTTCCAAGTCAGAAAGTTGTTCACCTGTGGTTCGAGAGACAAGGATAGTGATTCCATCGGTTCTTCACCTACAGTTTGATCTGGGTGAGCAGAAACCTGAGGAGAACACACCAAACGAGTCATTAAGATTAATTTAATATTAACTTCAGGTTAGAACACTATACAGTAACACTGTGTAAAGAGCTAAAGTAAAGCTAGGCAAGTTGTTTGGCAATACTAGTTTAAGCAAGGTCCTACTGATTGCCAACAATATTACTCTACATTCATCTACACACAGTCCTCAGAATGCTGTCCCCTGACAGGAATAACCATTGCTGGGACTGTGTCTACTCTCTCAAAAACACATGTCCACAAAAATACCTGTCAGACAAATTAGAAAGATTTTCAAGTCAGAAAGCTGTTCACCTGTGGTTCAAGAGATGAGGATAGTGATCCCATCGGTTCTTCTCCTACAGTTTGGTCAGGGTGAGCAGAAACCTGTGGAGAAGACACCAAATGAGTCATTAAGATTCATTTAATATTAACTTCAAGTTAGAACACTATACAGTAACACTGTGTAAAGAGCTACAGTAAATCTAGACAAGTTGTTTGGCAATACTAGTTTAAGCAAGGTCCTACTGATTGCCAACAATATTACTCTACGGTCATCTACACACAGTCCTCAGAATGCTATCCCCTGACAGGAATAACCATTGCTGGGACTGTGTCTACTCTCCCAAAAACCCATGTCCACAAAAATACCTGTCAGACAAATTAGAAAGATTTTCAAGTCAGAAAGCTGATCACCTGTGGTTCAAGAGATGAGGATAGTGATCCCATCGGTTCTTCTCCTACAGTTTGGTCAGGGTGAGCAGAAACCTGTGGAGAAGACACCAAATGAGTCATTAAGATTCATTTAATATTAACTTCAAGTTAGCGGCCGTGGTGTAGTGGTAATGGCAGTCGTCCCCCGATCGGAAGGTTGGCGGTTCGAATCCCGGTTCCCCACACCATGTGTGGTTGTGTCCTTGGGCAAGACACTTAACCCCGAGTTGCTCCCGGTAGGACTGGAAAGCACCTTGCATGGTAGTCTGCCGCTACCGGTGTATGAATGTGGGTAGCATTCAATGTGTGTAGCGCTTTGAGATTTTCACTTATGAAAAGCGCGTTATAAATTGAATTCATTATTATTATTACTATTACTCTACGGTCATCTACACACAGTCCTCAGAATGCAGTCCCCTGACAGGAAAAAGCATTGCGGGGACTGTGTCTACTCTCCAAAAAACCCATGTCCACTAAAATACCTGTCAGACAAATTAGAAAGATTTCCAAGTCAGAAAGCTGTTCACCTGTGGTTCAAGAGATGAGGATAGTGATCCCATCGGTTCTTCTCCTACAGTTTGGTCAGGGTGAGCAGAAACCTGTGGAGAAGACACCAAATGAGTCATTAAGATTCATTTAATATTAACTTCAAGTTAGAACACTATACAGTAACACTGTGTAAAGAGCTATGGTAAAGCTAGACAAGTTGTTTGGCAATACTATTTTAAGCAAGGTCCTACTGATTGCCAACAATATTACTCTACATTCATCTACACACAGTCCTCAGAATGCTGTCCCCTGACAGGAATAACCATTGCTGGGACTGTGTCTACTCTCCCAAAAACACATGTCCACAAAAATACCTGTCAGACAAATTAGAAAGATTTTCAAGTCAGAAAGCTGTTCACCTGTGGTTCAAGAGATGAGGATAGTGATCCCATCGGTTCTTCTCCTACAGTTTGGTCAGGGTGAGCAGAAACCTGTGGAGAAGACACCAAATGAGTTATTAAGATTCATTTAATATTAACTTCAAGTTAGAACACTATACAGTAACATTGTGTAAAGAGCTATGGTAAAGCTAGACAAGTTGTTTGGCAATACTATTTTAAGCAAGGTCCTACTGATTGCCAACAATATTACTCTACAGTCATCTACATACAGTCCTCAGAATGCTATCCCCTGACAGGAATAACCATTGCTGGGACTGTGTCTACTCTCCCAAAAACCTATGTCCACAAAAATACCTGTCAGACAAATTAGAAAGATTTTAAAGTCAGAAACCAGTTCACCTGTGGTTCAAGAGATGAGGATAGTGATCCCATCGGTCCTTTTCCTACAGTTTGGTCAGGGTGAGCAGAAACCTGTGGAGAAGACACTAAATGAGTCATTAAGATTTATTTAATATTAACTTCAAGTTAGAACAGTGCAGCAAGGATTTTATTGAGAGTTTGTAAATTTGAACATATTACACCTGAAGGGAACATGAGGGAGACCATATATTGTGTCTTTAAACACATATAGTGCCACCCAGATGTAACTAAAGGATTTTAACAGGGGTCAGTATTAAGCTGACCTCTTTATCCTTAATTAATTTACTTATTCAGATTGAATAGTAATTTCACGGATTCTTTTCTTTTTCAGTTTACCCAATATTTCTGTGATCTTTATGATGGATAAATAAATAAAGCCATAGAGTGACAATGGACACGTTAACTTAGTTGGTATGCCAAAGACACTACCATTTATTCAAAATAAATCACTAAATTAACACCATTACACTTGATTGACATGATTTCACTGTCTTTCAATTTAATACGTCAGCACACTTGAATTACAACAACAGACATAAATACATATTTAGTCTGAGGGCTCTTTAGCTTAAATAGTTTCCAGCTTAGAATTGAGGGAAAGGAGAGGAGGAAAGATGGAGAGATGGTTTAAAGGAAATTGTCTTGAGCATGTTACCAAAGTGACACTTCTCATCAGATTTCTGCTAAAATCCTGGTACGTTTGTAAACAGCTCTTTACCTTTTGACGACAGCCCGGTAAAAGAGAAGACCTTGTAGCTTTTCAGATGCACGGGTCCTTGTGGGAACCAGTACCTCCGAGCAAGTTATTCGTTTACGTTTTCAACGTCTCCTGGGTTCCGCATCGACCATCAGAAAATGCGTCAGCTCCTGGCCTCTGACTTCAAGATAAACTTATTCCAGGAAGGAATAAACAAAGTTTTGAGCTTACGCTCGTTCGAAGTGGACTCATAACAGCATGTTATTTAGTCCTTAGCTGAATGACTGTCCTTGGCGGGTGACAGGCATTCATTCAGCTCTTTGGGACGTCTTCATGTCTTGAAGTTCCCAGAAACTCTTCAGGAACTAACTCGTTCCTTCCAAACTCTGCAGCGTTCATGCAAACAAACGCTTTTACTCAAAAATGTTGAGATTAGAACACACTTTCCTCATTGGTCCGTGGGCCAAGAGGAGTGTGAAAACGTGAAGTGAAAAACTCAAGGTTGACAGCAAGTCTGCTTAGATAACAAAGAGGAATGTTTTGGAAAAGTGTCTGAAAGAGAGGAGACATCTCGACGCTACCGAGAGTTTCAGCTGAACTCAACAAAAACAACTCCTGAGCAAGTCAATCTGACACCTCATTCAACTTTGTCATAGATATTTTGAGTAGACACTTTCATTTGGTCAAGCAACACAGTAATACTACATATTAAAAGAATAACAGCATATAACATATATCATGAAAATGACAAAAGTTATTCTTTTGATTACATTAGAATAAAATCAAAGATAGAAATAGTCTCTTTTGGTGACTATGTGACTAATTTGTAGTAAATGTCTTGCTTTACTGAGAGGTCAGTAAAGGTCATCTCTGGAACAGTTCAAAAGTACACAGGTGTATCAAAGTGGACACGGTCATGCCCACTACATCTCCCCCCTTTTGGAAGCCATCGCCAGTCCTTGGGGATGGGGTCCAACACGAAAGGAAACCTTGAACTGTCTCTGATCTTGAAGTAATCCAGCAAGTGGAAAAGAAAAATCAAAATTATAATCCCATAAAGTTTTTGGAAATTCCATACTGTTCGGAGGTAATCCCATTGCGAAAAGCTTTTAATCCCTTGGAAAACTGAGTCTGTTAACTCTTGGAAAACAAAGTCTGTGATCCTTTGGAAAACAAAGTCTTATAATCCACAGCGGTAATTCCACAACGATTAGTTTTGTTGATTGATCAGCAACAATTGTTTTCATAATCAGCATGTAGAGGGGATCCCTCGATTGACGCAGAGGAGGCGACCCTTGGATGAAGGTTGAAGACCAAGCGTTGGAGCTGCAGGTCCCCACATCGAAGGTTGTTGGCTGGTTGGTTTCCAGTCAGTGCCACTCTGGTTCTATGTGTCATGCAATTATGTGGTTTTTTAGGTGGGCTTATGATTGGGATTTTACATTAGCCTTACCTATATGCACCTGGTATGTAAGCTATCATGGTTTAGATCAGCTACAATTACCAATTAAGGGGTGGATCAATTCTGTAAAATTAGATATAGGGATCTATACCTATAAAATTTTGGAGGGCTTCTGTAACGAAGGCCTCTAATTCCAAACTATTCCTCCATTCATTACTTAGTTTAGGTTAAACTAAAATAGAAAAATGAAATATAGTTTGATCTAAATGTCTGTTGTCTTTTAGACGAACGACGTAGGATTTGGTATTCCTAATAAATTTTGAAGTCTATGGCGAGACTCATCAAAATGAATAGATAATCTAGAATAGAAACGATCGAATCGGTTCAATTTAGAAATTGTGAGACCAGTGTAGTTTATGGTACCTTGAGTAGCTTTAAACTACATTGACTCTTCGACGATTGAGATTTAACAAAATGAACTGCATGTTGGCATAGTTAAATCCATATCATTCATTAACCAATGTTAATACAAAACCTTTTTGGCTGGGAGTGTTCAGAACCAAAACAATATCTCAACTAATGACAACAGTAATGACTAAACAACAAGGAAACAACGTTTCACTGCTTCGACACACTCTTGTCGTCAGATTCCAAAGTGCAACACACAAGAAAAACAGGTCTCAACTTTATGACCGAGGTCAATTTAAATCTCGTGGATTTATTTTCATTCATTCATTCATTCAACCTTTATTTATACAGGCTAGCCTCGTTGAGTCACGGGGACTCATTTACAAGAGGGACCTGTCTCACTCACACCAAACAACCATCCACTCTCACACTCACACCTAGGGTCAATTTAGAGTCACCAATCAGCCTAACAAGCATGTTTTTTGGTCTGTGGGAGGAAACCGGAGTACCCGGAGGAAACCCACGCATGCACGGGGAGAACATGCAAACTCCACCCAGAAAGGCCCCGGACCGGGATTTGAACCGGCAACCTTCTCGCTGAGAGGCAGCAGCTCTACCAGTTGTGCCACCGTGCTGCCCTAAACGGTTGTTAAGGTTAGTTTTTTGTTGTGGGTTTTAGGCTTAGCGTTTCTAAGTTCAAATTGGACAATGCGACTTATAGGGTGGAAAATACGGTAGTTTAAACCTGATTAGTTTATTTACTAACTTGTGTTTGGACGACCTTATTATCCCATGAAGTCGGTGAGTTTGTGAGATCTTTGTCTTTTGTGGAGTCATTGAACGCCTTGTAAGGTTTGATCTGATTTCGATGTACCCATTTAGCAATTGGCTCTTTGCGGCCTTTGCTGATTTTGATTTCGTAGACGACTGAGGACACTTTGTCTGTTATCAGATGAGGTCCAGTCCACCTGGGCATTAGTTTGCGGGCGAGAGTTCCGGTCTCGGACCCTCCTTTCCCGGTTGCTGGGGCGAACGTATAGTACCAGACTCTGTCTCCCACTTGGAGTTCATTATGAGAGGCCTTCTGGTCGTAGTACGCCTTACGTCCTTCAGCGGATTTTTCCAGGTTTTTCTGGGCGAAAGCAAAAGTGTTTCTGAGGTGTACATTCAAATCTTTGTCTTTGGCATGGCCTAACATCACCCCCCTTTGGTCATGGGGGACCACGAACACAGGTGAGGACGTCCGTCCATGGGCACAAGTTAGGATGCCACCGTTTAGTTTAAGCTGTTCGCGCAGCTGAGAGAAGACGGTACACAGGAATCGTTTAGGTTTTGGCCAACGTATCTTCTTACGTTTACCTCTTTCCGTGTAATTCAGGTGTGTCACAACCGTCGGCGCAGTCGCAGGTGTGTCTGATTGTACAGACTGCGACGGGTCACTGTCGTTGTGTGTGTCTTCCCACTTCTTGACTGAAGAGAGGCTCTTTGAGTCTGTAAAAACTATGTCATTTCTGACTAGTTCTAGACACAAATGTCCCTGAACCAAGGTTTCATCGAAAGCTTGGCTGATAGCCGATTTACCTGTCCCAGGGGACAGTACAGCAACCTCGGTGTGGGGTCCTTGGATCTCCACACCTTTCTCTACCTGTGGTAGGTAATGTGAGTTTGCCCCCATTTTGTCTGATGAGGGGTCCTCGTAATCTGCAACAATGATGTCCAAGTGACTGTCAGCGTTTGGATGACTGTCATTTTCTGGACTCAGATGCCCTTGAACCAAGGTTTCATTGAAAGCTTGGTTGATTGCCGAATTACCTGTCTCAGAGGACAGTACAGCGTCTTCGGTGTGGGATCCTTGGATCTCAACACCTTTCACTACCTGTGGTAGGTAGTGTTCAGTGAGTGCTGAATGTGTCAGCTCACAGAGGAGGTTCTCTTGTTGGGCCAGAGATTGGTCCAACTTTTGGGTCTCTTCTGTCTCACCTGTAGTTGAAGGTTCACTTACCGGGCTCTCGTCCTCGGATGAGGTGTCCCTTGTGTCCTCTGCGGTACCTGCGGTTAGGCAGCCTGTATCGCAACTAGGAGGCACTTTTATTGGCAGGGGTTTTCTCACTGTGCTCCACATTTTCTGTTGACCATAATCTATAATCGCGCCGAAGCGGTTTATAAAATCTTGGCCAACCAAAAATGGGAATGAGTCAAGTTTAGACACGTACACCGGGTGGTGTAGTGTCATTTCGCCAATCTGCATGTGAACCATAGCCATAGCTGTTAGGGTTGTTCTCGTCTCTGCGAGACCCTGTAGCTCAATAGCACATTTCTCAAAGGGTATTTGCCTGTCAACACCGTTAGCGGCGGTCCTCAGCTCCTCGAACAGCTTGGCCGACATAATAGTTATATCAGAACTGCCATCCAGGAGGGCTTCACGCTCAAGGACACCTTCCAGTGTGATAGGCAGGTAAGCTTTCTTAGCCACCCCCCTTTGTATAAAGTTACACAGAAACCTCACAGGTCTTGGCCCACGTTTCTGTTCACGTGTGACTCTGTCTGTGTAGCATCTTGTTGGCTGTCAGCATCATGACCTTCAGGATGTTGTTGTGTGTCAGCAATTGGTTTGCTGTCAACATCCATGGCAATGTTGGTAGTAGTGTGCGCTGAGTTATTTGTGTGCTCTGAGTCTTTGTGAAAGACAGTGCTACACATCGCTCCAGGTTGGTCAATGTTGATAGTGTCATTATCAATGATAACGCCACTCATTGTATCAGGTTGGTCAAGCACAGTAACATTCAAATCTACTGACAAACTACTTACTTCCTCTGTCTCTTCCGAGCATAGAGGTGTTGGGCCATTATTCCGGGACATTCGTGACTCTTTGCCTGTCTCGAACTGTTCTGTTCGAGGCGCGGGAGGTGCAGTTCCAAGGCTCAGGGGTTTCTGTTGGGACCACGCATAGTTACATGAGTATAGGTCCTCATCCTTCAATTTCTTTTGAAGTCCACCCACCGATGGACCTTGGTTTTCACCCACCTGGTTCGATCTGAACCGTTGTGGGTCTCTTAGAGAGTGAACACCTACCTTTTGTGGTTCGTTGCTTGTCTCAGACTTTTCAATCTGAGGTGCTTTAGGGGCGGGGCTCCCTTTAAACCATTTTGAGTCACTGTTCCAGCTGGTACCAACATTTCGTTGTATGTCAGTTTGAAAATCTTGTTCATTCTTGCTAGTATTATCCAACTCTTTTAACAATCGACGTATGTCCTCTACCTCTTCCGAGGTCAGAGGGCCTTTGAGACGACGGTGTATCAATTCAATCTTTGCTTTGCGCAGCTGGTTATTTGTGTGCGCTGAGTTATCAAAGACAATGTCACGCATTGTACCAGTTCGGTCATCCTCTGTATCATTCAAGTTTTCAAACAACCAACTTATGTCCACTATCTCCTCAGAGCTTAGAGGTATGTTGCCTTTTTTCTGGAACTTCTGTGATTTTTTGCCGGTCTCGGACTGTTCCGTTCGAGGGGCAGGAGGGGCTTGTCCTTGAACTGGGGGTTCCTGTTCGGACCCCCTTTTGTGATATGGTATACTTTTGTGACCATCTTTCTTATCTCTAGGACGTGCGCCCCCCTTTTGAAATCGTTTTCCGTACTCTGGGTCTTGTCTGAGCCACTGCGGTTCATAGTCCCAGCGGGCATCAACATGTCGTGGTTTGTTAGTTTGGAAAACATGTTTCTTCTCGCCTTTTTTAGGAGAGGGAGTTGATGAACTTGTCCCTTCCAGCTCCAGAGAGTGGGATTTGACCTTTTCTTGGTAATGTAGTTCACGCTCTGGTTTTGTTTTTAACCAGATCGGGTCATTGTTTTGTCTGTGAGCGTCACAAACATTTACAGCACCCCGTTGTGTTTTTGCTTCGCCTAACAAACGTTCGAACTCAAGTTTTTTTCGGTGATCTTCTTCACGTTCTTGAATGTGCTTCTGCTTTAATACTTCCAGCTCTTCACGCCTTGATGCGATCAGCTTGAAAGCTTCATCATAATTGTCATATCCCATCTTTGTTTTGAAATTTCTCCAAATTAATGAGAGATGTTTGTTTGAATCAATAAGACGGTATTTATAATAGTGTATGCAAATAAATGCTTTCTTAGCGGTGAGTTATTTAACTAAAACAGCTTTCTGGGTTTGTTCCTGTAATCTATAAACAAGTCTTTCCTTCATTCAGTACCTTTTTATTTATTTTAGGCTTTACCTTCAATGAAAAATATGGTAAGTTAAGCCTTCGTGGCCGTATTAACTTAATAGACCTATCTTTTAAAACAATTACTATTAAACCACGCTTAATGTTTTCTGTCTTTCACTCAAACGCCTTCTTAAAGATTTCAAATAAATGCGATGTTCACACTAAAATGTTAGCAGATTTTGTGTTATTTTGCTCCAAGAGAATGTATTTCAGATTCAGTAAAACTGCAGGGTATATGCAGAAATTCCAGAGTTGAATTTAATACCTTTTAACACCTTTTTAATACCATCAAAATATTTTTTTAATACCATCACGGCACCGAGCTGTAACCGTAGCGGCAACCTGTTGTACTTCAGTTTAGAGCAACTAATTGTAAAGTGATAGATTACTGTCATTTTCTTCCTAAACTTTGGTAGTAAATGTAGTTTTATAACAATTACTGGATACATCAATTTGCTTCTTGCCTCAATAAAAGCACTGACCTACTTGTTATTTAAATCTAACCCAAGAGAAAAAGTTTAATTGTTCCCACACATAACATATCTCTAATGGCAAACAAAAACTGTAAACTTGAAAACAGAACAGTTTAGTTAAAATAATTCAACACTGAACACATGCATAATTCAAAAAGAGAGATAGAAAATAATAACTACTGTATTTTTCATCCTGTAAGTTGCAGTTTTTGCATAATTTACATGCCTTGCAACTTATAAGACGAAGTGACATATTTATAGATTTTTTTTCCCATATTTATAAACCATAACACTGAAATATGACCGTTTCATTCATTCTGACTGAAAAAAAAAAAAAAACAGTTCATGATATCTATTGTAGTAATAGTATGGCTTGCTGTTGTATCATGTAATAGGAAAACGTGCCTATAATGACAAATTTAAAAAAGTTCAAGACAAAAACAACTGGACTTTATTAATTATACTATTTATTATACTATTATACTATACTTTATTGTTTTTTTATTGCATTTTTTAGAATTCACCATGTCCTGGATGACTGAGAATCTTCACTAGCTATTAATGACTCAATCGGCCTGCCATACTCTCCCCACCTCTCTGCTCACTGCTTGCAGCAAGCTGCACCACGGTGGCGAAATGCAGCTAATTTGACCATTAAAGTGCATTTATTAAGAAAATGACAGACAGAAAAACACCTCTGCTATAATTTCGAGCTAACAAATAATTGTTTAGGTAATTTTCTTGTTAAATGTCGGCGAAACGAGCCGCGCTCCTTTTTCCTGTTTGTCACCGCTGAGCGATCACGGAGCACACAGGCACTGAGGCAGCGACACTTTTTTTTTTAATAAAGCCGATTTAACCATTAAAGTACTTTTATTAAGAAAACGTTAGACTGAGACACCCCTTTTGCTATAATTTCGAGCTAACAAACAATTGTTTAGGTACATTTCTTGTTAAATGTCGGAGGATAAAGCCGCGATCCTCTTTCCTGTTTCTTTTTACAGACATGATCAGCCTCGGCCAGCTGTAGGTGCGCGCGCACACTGACTGACGATATGACGTCTTTGTTTTAGCTAAGGTCCTACTTGGAACATAAAATTAGAAAAGATAAATAAATTCACAGACCTTTTTTTAGACGACAGAAAGGGAAAAATATAGTTGTGTAGGTTTAAAAAAATTTAATACCTCGTCAGATGACGTTTATTACTTTTTAATACTTTTTAATGGCCTTAATTTGTGTTAATTTCATTTACTACCTTTTAATACCTTTTACAACCCCGCGGATACCCTGAACTGTTTGAGTTGCCGCAGTTATCTGGAGTGAAAAATGTAATTTTGATTGTTATTTTAAACGTTTTATTTAAAATAAACTGGAGTCATTAATTGTACACAGAAAAACGTTAAAAATGCCATTTTTAACTAAAAGTGTACAGTTGTGCACACCAATTCTGTTTAAAATGCAGAGATGTGAAGAGCTTAATGTGGAAATGCTCTGTTCTCCATCATTTTTTTTAATTTAATTTGTAAATCAAATAAAAAATGCTTTTTTGAGTGTTATTTTAAATCTCTTCAGTATTTAAAATGAGCATGAATTGTTTGTCTGTACCTCTGTTATTCTAAAATTTGTATTTAGAATAAACAGGAGTTTTTGTTTGAGTACAGAACAATTTTAAAAGCTGGTAATTCACCATAAAAATGCTAACTTTTTATGAGAAAATTCATCTGTTAACGTCTTCTAACCAACAGGGGGCAGCTTCAAGTCTTAAACTTATCACGAGGTGACCTTTTCTTTCTACTTCCGGCCGCTAGAGACGGCTTGGTTGACTTCTTGCAGCTTAGCCGTTAGCTTGCGAGTAGCATCTAACAACTCTGTAAAAATATCAACATTGGAAAGAGTTGGAGCCTGTACGTGATAAACGCTCGAACTACGTTCTTGTCAGAGACACATCTGTATGATTAGACAGTTTAGATGGCTTCAAATGAGTTTTTAAACTTTCAGTGAAATCTCCGTTTGTTCTGTGAGAGTGAACTGCTTGTCTCCCAAAGTGTAGCATAGCACCTGGAAATGACGACAAAAATAGGCGGGTCGACGCAGCGCGTCACCAGCTCTGCTGAGCGAGGCGGAGCTCGCTACACAGATACGTGACGTCAACCAATCAATCACAACGCTTGTAGTTCATTCCCAAGCATTCATGGTGAATGTAGTTTCTTACCTTCGACCAATGCAGTGCAGGAAATGACAACAGAGTGGGCTGGTCGCAACAGCGTGCGTTCCCACTACAGCGAATCAGCGCTCGCTACGAGTGATTGACAGCTCACAGCTCTCGTTTTATCCAATCACAGCTCATAAACAAACATGCATGACACGTCTCTTTAACGTTAGCTTAGCACAGCAGAGCGCAACCTTATAGACTCGTAATCAACTCAAACGCTTCAAATTAACTCCCCAAAACTCTGAAATGTGGCAATCACAATTAAAACAGGCACAACTTAGCTACGCTCAGTAACACAGCACTTCAACTGTAACACAACACGGACTCTCTTCGGAGCCGCGTTCAAGGTCGGTTCCGTCCACTTTAAGGGAGCAGAATTCGGGTTTCAGAACCACTATCCGACAACGTTCTAACAGTAATATGCTTCTTTGACCTGCTCTAACATGTAAAATACCAGCACAGCAATCTTGTAGATGTTAAATTAGCTTTTCAGGCAATTTGACTCGGCGGTCATTTTGCAGTGAGATTGCCTCAGCTTGTGTACAACGTAATCTGGACCGGGTCCTTATCAGAACCACCAGACACTTCCAACACAGCGTGACAGATCCCCACCAAACTACTTATAGCGTTTCAAAAGTTGAACAAATAACAATTTCAGCTTCAAATGTCATTAAAACATGCAGAATCTGCCTGTCTCGAACACTCCAGCCAAAAATTATTATCCTCAGAGTTTAAAACTTGGATCCTAATATGCAAACATGACGTTACAGTTCATGAGAGATCACAGATTTAACAATAAACTTTCAGAAAACACGTACGAGGCCACCAGATTTACCAATAAACTTACGGGCCACCAGATGTAAAGGATTATTAGGAGGTCAATATTAATACTGACCTCTTTGCCTTAATTAATTTACTTATTCAGATTGAATTCCCACTATATTAGGCTTAGTGTATTACTAGTTGATGTTTTTCTTAGTTAATCCTAGATGTTATTACTGTTTTTCTCTTTCATTTGTTGTTGGATGTAACTGGGACC
>JBBPBX010026978.1:17655-28330 GCA_038048925.1 Garcialebias charrua
TGTGGTGAGATGGTGTTTCACTCCTTCCCCCCCCCCCTCCTTCTGCTCTGTGGACCAGGTGCAGCCACCTCAATCACCGTTGATTGATGGGCGGGGCAGATGCCTATATATTTGGGCAGGCTGCTGCGCGGTGCGTGTATCTTTGCTTCCTTCACTACAGTCGGCTGCTTTTTTTCTGCTTGTGTTCTTGATCAGCTCATCTGAGATCGTAAGTGCCAGTTTTCAATCAGTGTCTGGGATTGTGTTAGGTTTTTTGGGCGTTACACCTGTCGTGCGTTTCTGCAGCATTGCCCTGCTGGCGTTGCCGGCTGTGGCTGGGGGTTGTTGTGGCGTGCGGCTTCCTTGTAATCCTCACCTGCTGACCTGACCTGCTTCCTCCCTGGTTTGGCTGTGTTTCCACCTCTGGGTAAGCTACATGCAATTTAGACTTTGATTTTTTTGTCTGAATCCACAATAATGGGTTTTCTGTTTTAGGCACCTGATTTTATTGTCTTGGAGTTGCAGCGCTGTGGACACTCTGCTGTCTTGTCCTGTCTTTCCCTGGTTGTTTGACCCACTCTCATCAAAACCTGTACTGGTCGGACAGGTGTTGTGGGCAGGGCGTTACATCACTCCGTTGAAGAACATTTGGACTGGAAGACGACAACGACCGGTTATGGTTTTAAAGTGTTTTCCCTTATTTGAGTCTTCCTCCTTTTCAAGGACTGAGTGATGGATTGGAAACCTTGGTTTTAAAAGGATTGTTTTATTAAATGTTGTAAATTTGCCAAAGTCTATTCTGGTGTTCTGGTGTATAATTTAAAGGAGCAAGAGCTCCACCTTCTGGTCACACTACAAATCAAATATCTTATCATATTTGAGACTTGAAACAAATTTATTTCAAAACTATTTGTTCCTAAGCTCAAATGTGTATTTTATTATTAACAACACTAGGGCAATATGCACTTTTGGTACGCAAAAGAAAATTTATGAAGCTAACATCAGTCTGCTCTCTTCACTTGTTTTAAATATTTCTATCCATCCATCCATCCATCCACCCATGCATTTTCTTCCGCTTATCCGGGGTCGGGTCGCGGGGGTAGCAGCCTAAGTAGGGAGGCCCAGACTTCCCTCTCCCCAGCCACTTGGAGCAGCTCCTCTGGGGGAATCCCAAGGCGTTCCCAGGCCAGCCGAGAAACATAGTCCCTCCAGCGTGTCCTGGGTCTTCCTCTGGGTCTCCTCCCGGTGGGACATGCCCGGAACACCTCACCAGGGAGGCGTCCAGGAGGCATCCTAACCAGATGCCCGAGCCACCTCAACTGGCTCCTCTCAATGTGGAGAAGCAGCGGCTCTACTCTGAGTCCCTCCCGGATGACTGAGCTTCTCACCCTATCTCTAATGGTACGTTCAGACCGAACGCTTTTTGAGCGGCCAAAAAGCGTGAAACTCCTCAAGCTGGACGCACTGCACGCAATGGTGTTCAGACCGGAACGAGAAGCTGCAGCGGCGGTGGCGGCGGGGTGTGGGAGGAGCTAACAAAGCTTAAACTTGCTAAACGTGAAAAGTTTACAATTCAAAACTTACCCGATATCCCGACTTCCTCACTGACACTCTGCCAGGCAAGGTCCTTTTTATTTCTCCTCCATACTTGAACAGGACTTCACGGTAGGGGTTGAACGAGTACATAATTTTTAACCTTAACATAAAAAAACTCGAGCGACGCTCGAGTAGCCGATGACGTCACAGTGTCTTATGATGCAAAATAAATGAATAAATATAAATGCATAAAAAACGTCTTTACAAAAAGAAAAAAAAGACCAACAAAACATTGGGAGCATTTATTATGCTCCTATCATTTATCATACTGCAGATAAGTCACAGGAAAAACAAAACTATTAGTTATTAATATTAAAAGTGAAAGTAAGGCCCCATTAGTTTTTGTTGTAAACAATTACTGAAAACGTACTCAAATACAGACCAAGGCTGAGAAGGATCACAGACACAGGTAATCAGTTAAGTGAGTTTATTTACAGTGCTGGGATAAAGGAAGTCAGGGTTCCTGGAAGGAAAGGGGGAAAAAGATTAATGATGATGTTTGGGGAATATTGCAGTTTTAGTGTTTAATTAAGTCTCTCTCTTACAGAAGGAACTTGGAGGAGGCAGACCAGAGGGAGGAGGTGAGTGTCCATCAGGTGAGTAATTCCTTGTATTTATCCAAGAGTCCCAAGTAGTGTCTTGCAGGTGGCAGCTGGTGGAGGAGTGTCAGGCTGGAGGACAGAGTTTTCTCAGAGAAGGAGTCCAGTTTGGAGGCAGCTTGTCCAGTTTGGGTTCCAGAGGTGAGTCACAGATTTGTCTTGAAAACACAGGGAGACATAAGCTGGTTAAACATAAGTTCACAAAGGAGAACATTAAAATGGCTGTCTCACAGTACCCAAGGTGACTGAATGATTCAGCAAAGACTGGAACCTCCTCCAAGGCTTAAATAGCAGCTGGACTCGTTAACCGGATTGGCAACAGCTGGTTACCCAGGAACTCCCATCTCCAACACTCAGCAACTGCAAGGTGAGTTCTCACATACACACAAACACAAACCCAACAGTACCCCCCCCCTCAAACATCGCCTCCAGGCGATCAAAGGCGCTTGTCAGGATGTCTCACAAAAAAGTCAGTGATGAGACCAGGATCCAAGATGAAGGACCTGGGAATCCAAGATCTCTCCTCGGGGCCGTAACCCTCCCAATCAACCAAAAACTGATGTCCACGACCCCGTCTCCGAACATCCAGGAGTCGACGAACGGTGAACACAGTCTGATCATCAACCACACGAGGGGGTGGACGATCGAGGTCGGAAGGATTCAAAGGATCCTCCACATAGGGCTTGAGTTGGGACACGTGGAAGGTGGGATGAACACGCATAGAGCGAGGGAGCCGAAGTTTAACAGCAGAGGGGTTAACAATTTTGACAACAGGAAAAGGTCCAATAAACCGAGGTCCCAGTTTTCTGGAGGTGTCCTTGAGGGAGATGTTCTGAGTGGAGAGCCATACCTTCTGTCCCACAGCGTACAGAGGAGCCGGAATACGGCGACGATCAGCCCACCTCCTGGTTTGTTCACGGGACCGAAGAAGAGCCTCCTTGGTCTGCCTCCAGATGCGTCTGCAACGTCGTAGGTGGTACTGGACAGAGGGGACAGACACGTCAACCTCCTGGTGGGGAAACAGTGGAGGCAGGTAACCCAGAGATGCTTCAAAAGGAGAGAGGCCCGTAGCCGAGGACGTGTGAGTATTATGGGCATACTCAACCCAGGGGAGAAGAGAGGACCAATCAGCAGGGTTATTGTCAATGACACAGCGAATAGAGGACTCAAGTTCTTGGTTGCATCTTTCAGACTGACCGTTGGTTTGGGGATGATAACCAGAAGACAAGCTCACCGAGGCACCAAGGGCTTGACAGAAAGCCTTCCAAACTTGAGACACAAATTGGGGACCACGATCCGAGACGATGTCACAAGGAATGCCGTGAAGTCGAAAGACATGCTGGACCATGAGGTGAGCGGTCTCCAGAGCAGAGGGGAGTTTAGTTAATGGAACAAAATGTGCAGCTTTAGAGAATCTGTCAACAATGGTAAGGATGACGGTGTTACCTTCAGAAGGGGGTAAACCCGTCACGAAGTCCAGAGCAATGTGGGACCAAGGACGACCAGGAACAGCAAGGGGCCTGAGGAAACCCGCAGGAGGTTGATGGGTGCTTTTATTTCGAGCACAAACAGCACATGCAGCGACAAAACGCTTGACATCACGGGGAAGGGTAGGCCACCAGAAGTGCCGCTTGGTGAAGGAAGTCATGCGATTGACACCAGGATGGCAGGAGAACTTCGAACAGTGAACCCATTGCAGGACCTGGCTGACCACAGACACGGGAACAAACAAACGATTAGGTGGACCAGTACCAGGATCAGGTTCAGTCTGTTGAGCTTGAATGATGTCCCTCTCGATCCCCCAGGAGGTGGCACCAACAACACAGGTGCGAGGGAGAATGGCCTCAGTGGTCTCGGCGGAATCTGTAGACGAGAATTGTCTGGACAGGGCATCAGGCTTAACATTCTTGGACCCAGGGCGATAAGTGATAGAAAAATTGAACCTGGTGAAAAACAGGGACCACCTGGCCTGTCTCGGGTTCAGTCGTTTGGCACTCCGTAGATAAGAAAGGTTCTTATGGTCGGTGAGAACAATAAAAGGCAGGTTGGACCCCTCTAACCAATGCCTCCATTCCTCGAGAGCCAATTTGATGGCCAACAATTCCCGATTTCCCACGTCGTAGTTGGCCTCAGAAGGAGAAAGGCGGCGAGAAAAAAATGCACAAGGGTGGACCTTGCCATCAACAGGGGACCTCTGCGAGAGAACAGCACCCACGCCGGTGTCCGAGGCGTCAACCTCAACAATGAACTGCAAACTGGTGTCAGGATGGGTTAGAACAGGGGCAGAGGAAAAAAGTCCCTTGAGTTTGATGAAGGCCTCTTCAGCCTCCCTGTTCCAAGAGAAAATACGGAGAGAAGAGGTGAGTTTGGTTAATGGACACACAACTTGACTGAAGTTCCTGATGAAACGGCGATAAAAGTTGGCGAAGCCCAGGAAGCGTTGGAGTTGTTTGCGGTTCAGAGGAGTGGGCCAGTCCATCACAGCCTTGACCTTCTCCGAGTCCGTCCAGACCTGTCCACTCTTAAACACAAATCCCAAAAAGGCAACAGAGGGCACACTGAACTCACACTTCTCAGCTTTGACGAAGAGTTGGTTCTCAAGCAGCCGCTGGAGAACAGCCCGAACATGTTGTGTGTGTTGTTGAGGGTCCTTGGAGAAGATCAGGATGTCGTCCAGGTAAACGAAGACAAACTGAGACAAAAAATCCCTCAGTACATCGTTGACCAAGGCCTGAAACACAGCAGGAGCATTTGACAACCCAAAAGGCATCACTAGATATTCAAAATGTCCAAAAGGGGTTCTGAAGGCAGTCTTCCATTCGTCCCCTTCTTTCATACGAACCAGGTGATAAGCGTTCCGGAGGTCAAGCTTAGTGAAAATAGAAGCCTCCCTGAGTTGCTCGTAAATGGACTCGATAAGAGGTAGAGGATATTTATTCTTAATGGTGATCTGGTTCAGTTCTCTGTAATCTATACAAGGCCGTAACGTTTTATCCTTCTTGGCGACGAAGAAAAACCCAGCTCCAACTGGGGACGTCGAAGGACGAATAATGCCTGAGGATAAAGATGCGTCAATATATTCCCTCATAGTTTGCTTCTCAGGACCAGACAGATTATACAGACGGCAGGAAGGTAAGGGAGCACCAGGTAGTAAATCTATGGAACAGTCATATGGCCTGTGGGGAGGTAATGAGAGAGCTCGGGATTTGCTGAACACCGGGGCCAGGTCATGGTAACTGGTTGGAATAGATGACAAATCCACCACCTCATCTTCATAACAAGGCGGAGGAGAGGAGGAGATTGCAGATTTAAGGCAGTTGGAGGAACAATAATGACTCCATGAAACTATCTGGTTATGAGACCAGTCAATTTGAGGGTTATGTTTTCTGAGCCAGGGAAATCCTAATATAACTTGAGGGGTCTCTGAATGAAAAACAAAAAATTCACTCTGTTCATGATGGTTGCCAGATACAATGATTTTTAAAGAGGTGATCTTATGGGAAATAGTGGAAATGGACTGACCGGTGAGCGCTGTCATAGAGAGGGGTTGATGTAAACTGTCCAGAGGGATAGAAAGTTGTTCCACCACACAGTCACTGACTAGATTCTGTTCAGCTCCAGAATCAATTAAAGCCTGCACGGGGAGATTAATGTTATTGTAACAAACTGCAGATTGAAGAGTCAGACGGTTCTCAGGAGAAATGTTTGAAGCGCCCACCAGTATCTCCTGTTTTACTGGTGAGAATGGCCTTTTAAACGAAGAGAACATGTAGCAATGAAGTGCCCCTTCTTCCCACAATATAAGCATTCTTTAGCTGAAAGACGCTTCTGTCTCTCCTCAGGGGTGAGGCGGGTACGTCCAATTAACATAGGCTCTGATGAATCAGGTTCATTCACAGGATTACATATTGGACTGCGGCTTACCGGATCCGGAAGTGGAGTCACGGAAGTGGAAGGACCCTGGGATTTGTAGTCCAACAATCCCCGATATTCTCTGTGGCGATCGTCAATGCGGATGGATAAATCAATTAGATCGTTTAAGTTGTCAGGTTCATTCACAAGGGCCAACTGATTCTTAATGTGATCATTGAGGGCATTGACGAATACTCCCCGTAGAGCGAGGTCCTCCCATCCGGCCTGTCTGGCCACAATCCGGAAGTGGAGAGCGAAGTCCGCCGCAGATTGGTTCCCCTGGCGTAGCGCCATTAGCCTCTTGGAAGCTGTCTCCTGGTGCAGCGGTCGCTCGAAAACTCTCTGAAAGTCGTTGTAAAAAGTGGAAAAGGTACAGTCACTTACAGAAATGGAACCAAAGTAAGCATCAGCCCACCTTAAGGCCTCTCCTTGTAGGGCGGAAACTATGTAGGATATGCGGGACGAGTCGGAGGAATAGGTTCGTGGAGCTCTGCTAAAGGCTAGATTACATTGTAGCATAAACCCACCAAAATGTTCAGTTTTACCAGAAAATAGTTGACTGGGTTTCATCTCGGGCTCACGCACAGAGTATTGGGTTGGTGGCTCTGGGGATTGTGCAGCAGAGGCAGTGTTGGTAATTCCGGTGTGGGAAGGAGGAGATCTCTGCTCTCCCAGCTTGTGGACCATTCCACCCAGTTTAGTCAAGTTCTCTGAGATAGTTTGTTGTTGGCTCTGAATCTGTTGAAACATGTTTTGGGTTGCAGTTAGTCGTTGTTCTTGGGAAAGAATAGCTTCTCTTAATTGATCCATCTCAGTCTGGTCGTGAGTACTCATGTTATGGCTGAATCATTCTGTTGTAAACAATTACTGAAAACGTACTCAAATTCAGACCAAGGCTGAGAAGGATCACAGACACAGGTAATCAGTTAAGTGAGTTTATTTACAGTGCTGGGGTAAAGGAAGTCAGGGTTCCTGGAAGGAAAGGGGGAAAAAGATTAATGATGATGTTTGGGGAATATTGCAGTTTTAGTGTTTAATTAAGTCTCTCTCTTACAGAAGGAACTTGGAGGAGGCAGACCAGAGGGAGGAGGTGAGTGTCCATCAGGTGAGTAATTCCTTGTATTTATCCAAGAGTCCCAAGTAGTGTCTTGCAGGTGGCAGCTGGTGGAGGAGTGTCAGGCTGGAGGNAAAGCCTTGTTTTATCTATGTCTAGCGACAATAAATAAATAAATAAATAAATAAACTTTTCGGCCAGGCTGGAACTGCTCTCTGCTGGCCAGCAGAGGGCCCCATAATCTGTCGGGCCCCTAGGCACTCGCCCAGATTGCCCGTATTGAAGATCCGGCCCAGGGTGTCCCTCAATACCCATGAGGGGAATACCACAAGCTGAGACACTGACTTAAAGGAACACGTATGGTTGTACATACAGAGTTACAGAAAACTAAATGAATATGTTTCTAAAAGGAGGAATTGTAATTATCACTAATTAATGAGTTTAAAAGAGTAATGGTGAATGGCCTAAAGGAAATTAGATATGTGGAATGTTTTATGGTCTTTGTATCATAAGGGCTTTGATTGTGAAATACTGTACTTGCATATTTTATGAAGGCTTCACTAAAATCCAGCTTTTCCAGTGGAAGGTCTACCAAAGGTCTTCCTCTATGAACTTAATTGTGTGTAAACACTAATTTTTCACTTTATTTGCATGAAGGTCACACTGTTAAGAGCGTCAGACCATTACACAAAACTAGTCTTTACACTTCAAAGTATTACAATAAACCTTTTTTTCCCCCTGAAAATGTGATGCTACCTAGCCTGGCCCTCGCCTTCCTGCACAGCTCCGCTCAATTCTCATCCCTTCACTGCTCAGTCTTGGACTTCTCCCATAGACAACGATTTCTCCGGCTGATTTTTGACCGGACCAATCAGAGAACAGAAGGGGCAGAGTTTTTGGCCCCTAATCCACGCCCCCACCTGTCCCAGCTCAGCCAGCGAGCAGCCGCATGTTCTCATTCAAAGGATGCAAACGATGCAGGACTGTTTTATATGTGACACAAATGTATTAATTTCCCCTTCTTAATCCCTTATCTGGAGTTTTCTTTTGTTTTTTTGGCCAAAAGTCAAGTGATCGCTCCCCCCTCCTCCTCCTCCTCCTCTCCGCTGAGTGCCACCTGTCCCAGCGCAGCCAGAGCCAGCGAGCAGCCGCATGTTCTCATTCAAAGCGATGCAAAGCGATGCAGGACTGTTTTATATGTGACACAAATGTGTTAAATTCCCCTTCTTAATCCCTTATCTGGAGTTTTCTTTTGTTTTTTTGCCAAAAGTCAAGTGATCGCTCCCTCCTCCTCCTCCTCCTCCTCTCTCTCCGCTGAGTGCAAAGAATAAGGAAATGACTGAGGTTGTCACGAGAGAATTAAACTAGGGTTTTACGTTGCTGCCCGAGTCCCTGCATATTTTCTGGTCTTCTGGTGTGCTGGACCAGCGCTACATGGTTTTATTTTATTTTTTCAAACGTTTTATTAACATATAAACACAGAATATGCAGGCAGCGAGAGAAAATGCAGCAGGAGGCGGAGCAGATGTCAAGTTCGGCAGAGCTCTGAGGGGGAGGGAGCAGAATGCTTTCCCTGTTCAAAATTTTTCTAAGATCCAATGGTTTTGTTCCTCAGGCAGAGGCCACGCCTCCAGCAAGAATCATTTCTCTATGGAGAAAGTCCAGACCCTAGTACGAAGCGAAGTGAAGGACAAAGGTCTGGTTTTAACCAGGCTAGATGCTACCAGATGTGCTCCTCATTCATAAAAAAAATAATAATAAAAAATGCTCATATATATTTTGAATGCAATGTAATCCTGGATGATGATATTTTTTGTGTCTTTTCAGTATTTACATTTATTCATTAAGTCAATACTCAATTAAACACTGTTTACTGCTTGTACTGGCATGAATATTTATGATGTTGTGGAGTCGACAATGAGGTCAGAGTGTTGTAAAAAAAATGCAGAAAAACAGAGCAGTTCCCTTATCAGTCAGGTTCACTCAGTGCAACATATGACTATGGGAATTGCGCCTCGCGCGGTTACCTGAAGTAATACAATCACGCCTTTACGGCAGGTGGGCGTCAGCGTCACCACAGAGGCCCCGCCCTCTTGGTATAAAGACGCGTGCGCCCATCTTACTTTCTCTTTTTTGCCCTTCACCTCGCTTACACCTGAACTTCGTGGGACTTCTCTGTAGCTACATCGCTCTATCTGAGGTGAGCTCGCTCCCTACTCTGAGCGCCAGAGAAAATTCCTGTGTGTGGCTGCGCTAGCGAAAGCTAGTCCAGCGTCTTTTATTTAACCTCAAGGTTTTTTCTTCTCTCTTCGCAGACGGCTTCGCTTGACGGCACTAACTGCGTCACACCGCTACCCCGCTAATGAGTAGCGGGCTAGCCAGCGAAAGCGACACGACGAAGGAGACTTCTTCGAACAACGTTAGCACAGCTAACAAGCTCGTCTTTCTCAGCCATGGCGCCTGAGAAAGGGAAGCGAAAAGCAAAGAATGCTAAGAGGACCAGCAGGCCAGCAAGCCCCAGCTCCCGAGCCTGCCCCAGCGGCTGCGGCTACTCCCTCTCGGCGACGGACACCCACGAGGCCTGTCCAGTCTGCCTGGGGATATTGCACGCAAAAACCGCGCTGGAATTCCCTGACTTCTGCCCGCATTGTAGCCAGATGATAGAGTATGTGAGGAAGCGTTGCATGGACATCGTGGCCAAGGCCATGGGCGGCACCGCACCAACACGGGACCCGGACCTCACAGAGCCGCCTACTCCCACACCGGAGCTCGAGAACATTGATCTGGAGGACAGTGGACAGGTCGAATGGGGGGATAGTATGGACATGGTGGCACCCGTCGGGGACTCGAGAACTGAGTTTAACACATGAGGCCTGATTAATGTAGACAAACTCTCGCTAACGACCTCGGGGGAGATTTCGGATGAAGAAGCCGACAACGAGGATGAAGGGAAGATCAAGAATTCCCCCAGAACCCGACGGCAGCTCTGCCAGAGACAGACGCGTCCATCAACGCCTTGTTCAACTTGTGTCGCAGAGCGGCGGACACGCTACAGATTGCCTGGCCAGAACCCCCACCTCGCCAACAGGTTACGAGGTTGGCAGGCACCTACTTCCACGCGAAGCAGCAGTCGGCCATGAGACACAGGATGCCGATTTTCCAAGATTTTCTCACGGAGCTCACGCGCACCTGGGCCGAACCCACAGCTCCCATGCTTCTGCCGCTCTCTTAGTTCCTCGACGTCGCCGGAATGGAGGCAGCAGTAATCGCCAACGTCCCAGAGATGGAGGACACGCTGGCGGCTCACTTGGCACCCAAGATGTCGGTCGCAAAACCAACCCTGCCCATCAAAGCCTATTGCGCTTCGGCTACACAGCTCGAAAAATGCTACAGAGCTCAGGGCCTCGTAGCCTGCGCGTTGAACGCTTTGGCCTTGATGCAGGCATACCTGGCAGAGAAGCTTCAGGAGCTCCAGGTAACCGCAAACAAAAAGATGGCGGATGACATCCAAGAGGAAGCCTGTAGGGCAACTGAC
>JBBPBX010026979.1:8823-22270 GCA_038048925.1 Garcialebias charrua
TGACTTACGAGGACATCGACCTACGAGGTTCCGACTTTACGAGGTTATCATATTTAATAAAAATATGAAAAAAAATATATATATATATTTTTTGGTGTTTAAATGTTCTTAAATTCATGTGTACAGCACTCTGTTGCAGCTGTGGTTGTTTTAAAGGCTTTATAAATAATAATAATTATAAAAATAATAATTTTTATTCATAATCGCGCAACTTCCGGCCGTTTCCGGGAATGCCGCGGTGACCTCCATTTTACTACGGTCTCGGCTCCTGCCAGCCGGCTTTGTCTGAATCCGATCAGAGGTTCCTGCGCTCGGATACATGATCTGGAGCTGAACGGTGGTTTTGTGGAGGAACGGATGGATGAAGGAAAACGACACTGTTGACCACGTGAAGCAGCAGCCAGCCAGCCGGACCGGATTAGCAACGAGCTAACATTAGCCTCATAGCTCCAGCCGACAGCCGGCTTTGTGCGATCAGAGGTTCCTGGAGCTCGCCGCAATGTCTGCCTGGCAGCCTAAGATATCGGGGACACCGAGCTAACTTGGAGAAACAAAGCCGACAGCCTTTTTGGATGGGCTAATGCTAACAGGTGCAGCTAATGGCAGCGCGTGCAGACGGCTTTCGGTAAGTTATTAAAACTTTTTCTGGCTCCAAATGTATGAAGTTAACATACTCAGTCCTTCCTGTTAACAGTTTAAACTGCGTTGTGCTGCAGGAAGCTGCGGAGCTTGGACGTAATGCAGCGGAGCTAACGCGGCGGAGCTAACATGCAAACAGGCGAGAGAAGCTGCAGCTCAGAGTAAGAAATGTTTTTTTTATTTTTTATGTATGTTCTTTTAAAATGTTTTAAAGTGTTAGGATAGGCGAAGTGCTTGGTAACTGTTCACTACCGCACATGTACGTGTATCAGTGGCGGCTCGTGCGGTATAAAAGGTATATATACAGGTAGTCCCCAATTTACGAGATAGTCGTAGTAACGGAACTCGCTCGTATGTCGGGGACCACCTGTATATATATATATATATATACATTTTTTGTAAATGGTAAATGGAGTTTACTTATATAGTGCCTTCCAGTCCCCTATGAGGGGCCCCAAAGCGCTTTACAGTACCAGCCATCTACCCATTCATACACACATTCATACACCGGTAGCGGTAGTCTGCCATGCAAGGCGCCAGCCAGTCCTACCGGGAGCAACTCGGGGTTAAGTGTCTTGCCCAGGGACACAACGACACATGGTGTGGGGAACCGGGATACAACAGTTCTCTTATTTAGGACAATTAAAGTAAAGACAACTTTAGATTCATGATCTTTTCCACTTTCAGGTCATATAAAATACAGTACCGTAGTTTTATTCCAGAAACGATGCAGTGCAAACCTCCTTCATGCTGCCTGTGGATTACACTTCATCCAAGAGGAAGAAAACTGTGTATGGTTTCATATTGTTTGTATCGTTTACCTGGAAAGCTGCTGAGCGGAGCTGCAGGCCTTCCTGCATGTTCTGCTGCAGCTGGTTCTGGATGCTGATCTTCTTCTCTTTGGTCAGCGTCGCCACGGGGAAAGCTCTGATTACTGCCTGCTCGCCCACTGCACCAACACAGGAACACAGAGCACTTCACTGACATGACGGCTGCTGCATTCAACTGACATCATTCAACTTATTAGAATTGGATCGAAGCACAAAATAGGCTGAGGCAAACAATTGTTTGGATTTTCTGTAAATGTATGGAACTTTATATTTCAATGAGACATGGAAACTTCTGTGTTTACCCAGTGGATCATGAGGAATGCCTTTAAAGATGATGCGATATGTGGTGAGAAAGAGCGCCCCCTCTGCTGGTAGGATGTGAGGGCCCCCGAGGAGGCCCCCGGTGGCCTCTTCTCTGCCGTCGGGGTCCAGAAGCACCCTCAGTCCCTCTGAAACCACCTCCTCTCCTGGAAGCAGCGCTGGACGCAGAATTTTTGGCTGAGGGAGGAAAAAAAGCCTGAAATTATGCACCAGAGCAGACTACCTGTCTACGAGCACGTCCGAGCCTAAATTGAGGCATTTTTCACTGACAAGAAGGAACCCGAAGCTGAGCATGTGCGTCACTGAATCAGACGCAGGAAATAAATTTATCATTATAATGTCAAATCAGAGCACCACATGGCCTTGTTGGATGCGTTTAAACCTTACGTGCACATCGTCGACAAAAGCACAAACCCTGCAAGCACATCAGCCGTCACGTAACAGTTTAAAACCACCGTCCAAAAAAAAACATTTTCCGACTCTCTGCAGAGAACGAACCTTCATCCCAACCCGCGAAGCAAAACTTGTAACCTCCATTCTGAGTAAAAACAATTCTGTTTGTCCTGATTGTCTGAGCAACTCTCAGTTTTCAGCTCTAAACATCTGGACTCTGACCCGATGCATTTTTCACATGTAGAAGAAGTGAAGCTGAACCTGCACAGACTTCTAGAATGAATCAACGGTTCCACTTTCAGTGCAACATTTCAAATTACACAATCTACTTTCTTTATTCATTTAGTCCGTTTTAAAGTTTTTAAATGAACACAGAGTTAAACTATTAGCCCGTGGCTCCAAGTATTCAAACTGAAAAACTTCTCACATTTATGAAGATCCCGTATTTTTCATCCTGTAAGTCACGTTTTTTTTTGTGCATAATTTGCATGCCCTGCGACTTATACGCCTAAGCGACAAATTTATGGATCCCCCCCCCCATATTTATAAACCAATTTTTGGCTGAGATATGACTGTTTTCATTCATTATGACATTGAAAATATTGAACACTACCATTTTAAGCCACTAGATGGCAGTCAAGCAGTATGACATGCCATTGTATGATGTAATTGGTAAAAGTGGCTATTAATGACACAATCAACTTGCCAACACCTGCCACCGTCATCTGCCTGGAGCAACTGTCAAATCAACTCCATTTCGATGCGCCGCCCCGGCGAAATGCAACTGATTTGATCATCAAAGTGCATTTATTAAGTAAAAGTTCAACTGAGACACACCTTTAATATGAAGTTGAGCAAACAATTGCTTTGAGATGCTTGTCTTGTTAAATTTGGAAGAAACGCACAGCAAGTCGTCCCTCTGCGCATTCATGTTTCCACGTATCGGCTTTTGAAATGCAACAGATTTGACCGTCAAAGTGCATTTATTAAGGAAACGTTAGACTGAGACACATTTGCTATAAAGTCAAGCAAACAAATAATTGTTTTTAAGTGTTACTCTTGTTAAGTTCTTGTTAAAGTCCTCCCATGCACGCTCCCGTGGCCGCCATTTGGCAGCCAATCAATTTTTGGCACAACAGCGGCCCACATTTCCTGGTAGTCAGCGGTGACGCATAATAGATGTGACTTTATAGGGGTGCGAATCTCTCAGTGTCTGGCGAATCGATTCAATTCCAATTTTTGGTGTCACAATTCGATACAAAATCAATTTTTTGATTCAGAAATTACTTTTGATTCAGAAACGATTTTTCTATTAAAATGGTCATAAATTTAGCTTCAGTTTTGTAACTGACAAGCTGAAAATAATAAACCGAAGGAGCAAGTTGAATTGCGCTGTCCTCCTGCTCCATGCTAGCAGGCTCCATTCAGATAAAGGGAGCTGGCTAACTAGCTTGCTGTACGGTGGCCTACACGGCCAAAATTCTACGGCGGCCGAATGGACACATAATGGAATACTGTATGCAGTACGCTCAGGAGTAGGAGCGGAAAAAATATAAAATTAAACACATTTTAAAATCGATTTTGGGGCTTTTAGAATCGATTCTGAATCGCCAGGGCTAAAAATCTAGATTCTTTAAAAAATCAATTTTTTTCCTGCACCCCTAGTGATTTATAATAATATTAATAATAATATTAATAATAATAATAATGAATTTAATTTATAACGCACTTTTCATTAACAAAAATCTCAAAGTGCTTATATGGTGAAGTGACATACTGTATTTATGTTTTTCTTCCACTTTATTAGACATTTTTGGACTGATGCGACTTATAGGGCAGAAGTACAGTATGTGTAAAGTCTTCAGATTATTTTTAAAGGAACACACACGTTTGGATACAACTACTCATTGTAAAGGGAAGGAGTGCCCTGCTTTCCAAGAACAGCTAATGATGTTGCATGTCCACACAGGCAGGGACAACGTTACAGTAGATGTAACCAGACACTCGATTGAAACAGGAATCTGCACTTCTGTCATTTCTTGATAGAAGTGATTAACCATGAGATGGACTGGAGACCTGTCCAGGGTGTCCCCAGCCTCTCGCACAGTGACTGCTGGACATGGCACCAGTGACCCCTGCGATCCAAAAAGGAAGAAGTGGGTAAAGATGATGGATGGATGAAACTGATAAACCAAGCAGGCAACACTTTGCCTCATGTCTAAACTGCCTGAGGCCTAACTAGCAGTCATGCCTTCACCCCTCGTTGCTTCTACTCCTACTGGCCTCCAGATTAGGGGTTGAACGAGTACATAATTTTAAAACTCGACATAATAAAACTACTCCAGATTAGCTGCAGAAACACTAATTTGTTCCAGTATCGTAGATATAAATGAAGAGGGACATCAGATTGTTTGCAGCTTTTCCTGCTGAGGCCACAGCCGACCTGAGGGAGCGGACTCCGGCTCTGAGATCATTTACAGCCTCCAGAATCTGTCCTTGAATGAAAAGTGAGACCGAGGAAACCGTCCAAATGCACATTACCTCTGAAAACTCAGCTACTAATTGAAGCTTCTCCGTGTCGCTGCTGCTGTTGGTTCTACAGTTCAGTCTGATCATGGGTCTACAGACAGACTAGCACTTTTTATTTATTAATTAATTTTTTTGCATAATGCTGGCAGTTAACAGTCCAGAATGCAAGGACACGCTGGAAGCAAATCACACATTATATGTGTGTGCATGGTTGTGTGACTTGCCCAGAGCTGCTAGTTAATATTGATTTAGTGGCACAATGGCTCAGTTGGTAAAGCTCCCTCCTCTCAGTGAGAAAGTTGCTGGTTCAAATCCTGGCCTGGGATTTTTCTGGGCGGAGTTTGCATGTTCTCTCCATGCTGTGTGGGTTTTATGCGGGTACTCCGGTTTCCTCCCACAGACCAAAAACATGCATGTTAGGCTGATTGGTAACTCTAAATTGTCTCTAGGTGAGAGAGAGAGAGCGTGATTGGTTGTTCAGGCCACCTTGTCTCAATTCGCCTGGAGGCCCTGTAAATTGGCGATCCCCCTCCCCCTCTCCCACAGAGGAATTCTGCGGACCTGGGACCGGGCTGAATAAACATTGTGTCATCATTTCAGGACTCTTGGATTCTCTCTGGCACGAGCCTTGGTCGACTTCGGCACAAGAGCATTTACGGATCTCACCAGAGGGAACTGGCTGATTATACCATTCTTATCAGAACTCCTAGATCACATATGTCAAAGTCCTGGCCCGCAGGCCAGATCCGGCCCGCAAATGATATATTTATGGCCCCCTGGATGATATTTAATTACTATTAGAAACGGCCGCAGGCCACAGCCACCCGCTGGTGTTTTGCACGCACCAACACTACATTCCCCACAATGCAACAGTAGTAGGGGTGGGCCGATCCGATCCGGAAGCGTTTCTCATGAACCCAGAGTAACAAGACCCGCCTCACATTCAGGAAATCCATTTCATAGTTTGCAGCCAGCTACAGCGTGAGGACTGTGTGTAGCACTTTAGCTAACAGCTAGCCAACTTTTCATCGTAACATGTCCGCTGTGTGGAAGTATTTTACACTAAACACCACAAGACAGCAACGTACAATAATAATAATAATAATGAATTCAATTTATAACGCACTTTTCATTAATGAAAATCTCAAAGTGCTACAAGGAGCAACAGAATTAAATGACAATAAAACAAATAATAAAACAATTAAAATCAATAACAATATCAGCTAAGATCAAAAGTAGAATCATGAGGAGGTAGAGTATGCTTGGTCGAAAAGAAAGGTCTTCAAGTCGCTCTTAAAGTCAACCACAGACTGTGGGGCTCTTAGACAGTCAGGAAGAGAGTTCCACAGGCGGGGGGCAGCCACACTGAAAGCCCGGTCTCCCATGGTCCTTAATTTGGTTCTCGGAATGTGAAGGAGATTGCTGTTCTGTGACCGCAGCGAACGGGTGGATGAGTATGGAATGAGAATATCCTTCAGATAATCTGGTGAAGTTCCGTGTAAGCATTGATGTGTAATGAGAGCAGTTTTGTACTGAATTCTGTAGGTGACAGGAAGCCAATGAAGGTTATGGAGAATGGGCGTAATATGTTCAAATTTACGAACTCTCAACAAGATCCTTGCTGCACTGTTTTGAATATATTGAAGTTTCTGAAGGTTTTTGCCAGGGATTCCAATAAACAGGGAGTTGCAGTAGTCGAGCCTGGAGGAGACAAAAGCATGGACGAGCTTCTCAGCATCGGAAAAAGTTAGGGATGGGCGAAGTCTGGAGATGTTTCGAAGATGGAAGAAGCAAGTTTTAAACAGATGCTTAATGTGATTTTCAAATGTAAGATTGGAGTCCATTTTTATTCCAAGATTAGTAACAGAGGTGGAGAGGGGGATGTCTTGTCCAGAAAAGGAAAGTCTTGTTATAGGAGATGTTTGTACCTGGTGAGGGGTGCCAATCAGTATGGCCTCAGTCTTGGAGCAGTTTAATTGAAGAAAGTTCTGATTCATCCATGCCCTAATTGCCTCCAGGCAGGCAGAGAGGGCAGTGAGTGAAGATGGAGATGACAAGGTGGAAGATGAGGATGCTCCAGTCCTGATGTAAAGCTGTGTATCGTCGGCATAACAGTGAAAAGAAATGTTGAACTGATTAATAATTTGACCTAAAGGCAGCATGTAAAGGGAAAACAGCAGGGGCCCCAGAACCGACCCCTGAGGGACACCACAGGAGACACAAACTGTCTGGGACGTGGCGTTGCCAAGACTAACACATTCCAGCCTATTGGAGAGGAAAGATTTGAACCAGTCCAGGACTGTGTCGCAGAGACCGACCTCCACATGAAGACGGTGGAGGAGGATACTATGGTCCACAGTGTCGAAGGCTGCAGTGAGGTCAAGGAGGACAAGGATGGAGGGAGAGCCAGTGTCAGCAGCCAAGAGGACATCATTGGTAACCCTCAGCAATGCAGTCTCTGTACTGTGAGCTGCCCTGAATCCAGACTGGAACTTCTCATACAGGGAGTGTTGTTGTAGGTGGTCCTGCAGCTGAGCAGCAACAGCTTTTTCCAGCACTTTAGACAGAAAAGGGAGGTGTGAAATTGGGCGGTAATTAGAAAAAATGTCGGGATCCAAATTAGATTTTTTCAGAAGAGGCCTAATGATGGCGGTTTTTAGAGGCAGTGGAACATGACCAGATTGTAGAGACTGATTTATTATTTGAGTGATAAGTGGGCCTATTGCAGAATGATTGGTTTTTATGAGAGAAGAGGGGAAAGGATCCAGGGCGCAGGATGAAGGCTTCATTTTCTTGATGATGGCCTCCACCTCACTCTGAACAACTTCGTCAAAGCTGTTTAGGGTCCCAGAATGCAGACGGGTGGGTGGCACACTGAGAACGGGGAGGTTGTGGAGCTGAGATCTGATAGTGTCAACTTTGGTTTTAAAAGATGAAAGAAACAGGTCGCATTTTTGAGCAGAGTCCTCAAGAGTTTGCTTAATGGGATTAAGCAGACGAGTGATTGTGGAGAAGAGCTGTTTAGAGTTTCCAGGGCAGGTGTTGATGATGTTAGAATAATATTTGGAGCGTGCTTCTTTAAGAGAATAGGCGTATGCTTTCTGATGTTCTTTATATGCCTGCTTATGCACAGACAGACCAGATGATTTTACACGTCTCTCAATAGCACGGCCAGTTGCCTTCATCTTGCGCAGCTCATCAGTGTACCAAGGAGCTGAGCGCGAGAAAGACACCAGTCTTGTCCTTAAGGGGGCGTGTAGGTCCAGGAGCTCCCGAAGAGATTGGTTGTAGTAATCCACAGAGTCATCTGCAGATGAATGATTGACAGCGGTCAGGGTGTGAAGATCAGCAGACAGAACATCAAGGGAAATGTTTTTAAGGTCACGGAACTGGATGGGTCGTTTTGGATTTGAAGCAGGCGAAGATGAAGGCACTGCAATGTCTGCAGAGCCATAGCGCCACATTAAACCGCGGTCAAGTTAGTTTTACGTTGGACATTTGAGCTCCAGGGCTTCAGCGGGACGCCACTCTCACTGAACCGAAACAGGGAGACCGACCGCGGCCAGCTGCGTCCAGTCCGACCCGCTGTCTGACCGTCTCGTAGGAGGGACAGGCTGAGAGCGGCTGACCCAAGTCAGAGCGCCCGCCCCGGATTGAACAATAAAAATACACAGCTGAAACCACGGAGCGCAAATGTTCACCGAGAAGTTGCTAAACTTCATCATAATGAATGACCAACAGCTGTCAGCTGTAGAAAACGAAGGATTTCACAGCTTGATACTTGCAGCCAACAGCAAACAATCATAAAAAGCATAATAATTAAAAATCATAAGAAAGCTATTAAAAAAACAAAACGAAACATAAACAGCTACATTATAAAACAATGTAAAATACTAAAATCAGGAACATGTCTGTGTTGATTTATGCCAAGAACTTAGCAGATGTAAATTTATTTAATTTGTTTATTCATTCATTTAAAAGAGACAAAATAAAACAAATTAATCAAAAATAAAACATTGAATGAAAAGAGTGCAGAAAGAAGAAAAAAAATATTATATCACCCCCTTATAATAAACATTGAACCAGTCCGGCCCTTGGCTTGTAGTAAATTTGTTTTTTTGGCCCTCGGTGTATTTGACACCCCTGTCCTAGAGTGTCTCTGGGGTGTCCTTGAACACCCTCACCGCTCTTGTCGTCTCCCCTCCCCTGTGGAATGTCTGCGTCATTATGCGCTTGTGTGCGGGGTGTTTTTTCAATTTCAGGCTATCTGTCCTCGGCCATGGATTGAGAGTCTGTTAAGATTTTTTTTGCCTCCAAATCCTACTTGTTGTCACTTTCATTCCTTTGTTGTTTGTCTAAACAGGTCTCACTTGTAAATGAGTCCCTGAGGCTCAATGTGATTAATCTGTCTAAATGAAGGTTGAATTAAATTGTCTTGTGTGTCCCTGTGATGGACTGGAGGCCTGTCCAGGGTGTCCCCAGCCTCTCACAGTGACTGCTGGATATGGGCACCAGTGACCCCACAACCCAAAAAGAAAGAAACGGATAAAGTTGATGGATGGTATTAAAGGGATTGTGACATGATTTTTTTACTATTCATAAAATTGCTCAAAATATATATATTTTATCATTTAAATATGTTTGTTTTTGCAAACAAAATGATAAATCACTTTAATTTTGCTTTAAAAGTGATTTTGAACTTCAAGCCGTGTTTAATCATGGGAAATCCCATTACACACGAACGCACCATCTGTGATGTCACACCGGGCAGAGCTCTGGGCTTGTCACAGTGCGCAGGTATGAGCAGCTCGACATGAAGGAAGTCTGATACAGCATCAGACCTAAATTAGATCCTGTTGTTTCTTGTTCCATCACCCAAACTATTTTCTGCTTCCCAAAATGAAGACAAATAGCTCAAATCTTCACATAGATTGCTAAATTCGTCCAGTTTTAAATTGTCCGCTATTAAAGACACCACAGCCCTCTGCCCAGTGTGACATCACATATGGTGCGTTCGAGTGTAATCGGATTTCCCATGATTAAACACGGCTTGAAGTTCAAAATCACTTTTAAAGCAAAATTAAAGTGATTTATCATTTTGTTTGCAAAAACAAACATATTTAAATGATAAAATATATATATTTTGAGCAATTTTATGAATAGTAAAAAAATCATGTCACAATCCCTTTAACTGTTTGCACAACATTATTAAGAAAACTAAATTTAACTAGTGGACATAAAGAAAAATCACAGTGTGAGCAAAAACCCTCCTTAAATACAAAATACAGACGTTACAGTTTGATTTTTTACATACCGTATTTTTCGAAGTATAGGTCGCACCTGAGTATAGGTCGCAGGCCATGAAAAAAAAATGATAAAAAGGTGCGACCTATACGCCGAAAAATACGGTAATTAAAAACGTATAAGATTTTACAAAATAATAGGGCTAAAATGTTTGATTCTTACTGAACGTTGGGACATACTTTTCAACGTTTTTACAAGTTTCACACAAGTTTTTGAAGCTCAGATGAAACAAAAGTCACATGCGCTGGTCAAAGTACAAGAGCATTGTTCTCTGTGATTTCTTTGGCACTCAGTTCTTTACGGTGAAGTGTGCCGTTATCACATTTCTTTAATGTCCAAGCTTTTTTATTATTAGCTCGACGAGGAACTACTCACCTTCTGAATGGGAGGAAGCCTCCTGCTCTCCCTGTGAACTGCCTCTAAAGCTTCCATCTGCATCGCTACGATTCCTGTGGGTCAGAGGTTAGGATCAGTTCACACATAAACACAATGTGTACAGTATGTACATACTGCCCAGGGCCATTTGACAAGTCAGGAGTTTATGAGCTCACTGGCTCCTGTGGATGTTGATCTCAGTGTAAATCAAAGGGAATCTGGGTCCGAGTGAGGACGTTATACCTGGGATCATGCTGTGTAGGCTCTTGATGTGTTCCTGGGTGACTCCGCTCTCTGTGCACACCTTGTCGACGAAGCGAGCAACAAACCTGACCACGGAGTTCGCCACGTCGCTGGTGTCAGCTTCTTCAAATCCACTTTCTGTATCAAAGCTCTCCGCCACACTGCCAGCAATGCTGCCAACATAAAAGATGACAGTGAAACTGAGAAAGGTCAACGCTCCGAGTGCAGGAGGAGAGACGTGTGCTGACAGACATGCACTCCGATAAAGAGCAGAGAACGTGCGAGCAGTTTATAATCTGACAAAAGAAAAGTGTTGATGGCTGCTTCAGCCGCTTGGATTTTATTATCCGAGAATGTTTTCCATGTAGCGGTGATGCGGTCTTTCCTCAGATAGACGAAATACAAAGCGATGAAATCAGAAATGTTCTCTAAGAGGAGCAAACACGTCTGGGAAGCAAAGCAAGAACAAAACGCTTCGAATTTCCATAAAAATAAACGCTGGTCTGAAACATTTTTTGTAATCTGCTTAAAAACAAACACAACAGAATCACAGTCGTCTTGAGGCCAATTATACAATAAGAATCAACTCAATAAACCCTGAACAGCTTGTAAATAAAACCTGAACTCAAATATCGTGTTGCATAATCGTGTTGGGACTGATATCTGAAATGTAGATCAACAACATTTTGGATAAATGCCTTCAGGTTTAACCCTACACGGTTATTTTTCATGTTTAATTCACTCGAAAGTTACTGCAAAGCAGAGGAAAACCCAGTTAGGGAAAAAAGAAAAAAAGGTTGTCCAAATGGATAAAAATGAGTCGATCTTGATTTGTGAAGTAGAAATGTCAGCCTGCAGGATGGATTTGGGCCGGAAACAGAAAATCAGTTTGGCTTGAATGAAAAGTATCAGTTGTCTGGAGTCATGCCACACCCACCCACATGCCTGTCGTCGCTTTATTAAAAAGACGTTCACATCCTCATGGATCGTAAAACCATCACGAAAAGTTTTCTCCAAATACGGCTGATAGTTTTACCCTCACTTGTTCTGAACAAGTTCTTATCTGTGGTTTATGACAGAAAACCGCAACATGTTTAGAGTAGGGATGCACCGATCCACATTTCTTACTTCCGATCCGATCCTTAAATCTGGGTATCGACCGATACCGACACTTTTCCGATCCGATACCGTTCAGGTATAGGAGGCTGTAATAATGAATTTCTTGAATGGAGAGCACGTGTATTGCACCATACTCTGTGACTTCTGTCTTAACATTGTGTGAGTTAAACCCAAAGAAGACACTCTGAGTCTCACAACAGGAAATACCCAAACTTTAATAGCACACAAGAGGCAGGTCTATATCACAGACATCCATCTGACTCATGGTGCAGCCCGGAACACTAAAATACTGCTAAGCATTATGGGAAATCAACACTCCCCGTTTTTTTGTTTCGTTTTTGATTGTGGCACTATGAGTTGTAATTCTTGTTGGTTTTGATTTTTAAACTATACATTGAATTTATAAATGTAAATTCAATGTATAGTTTAAATCTGTATCCGTGGATCAAAACCAACAACAATTAATACTCATAGTGCCACAATCAAAAACGAAACTAAATAACGGGGAGTGGACTGTGCTGATTTCCCATAATGCTTAGCGGTATATTAATGTTCAATTATAGTTTAAATCTGTATCCGTTGATCAAAGCCAACAAGAATTACTACTCATAGTGCCACAATCAAAAACGAAACTAAAAAACGGGGAGTGGAATGTGTTGATTTCCCATAATGCTTAGCAGTATTTTAGTGTTCCGGGCTGCACCATGAGTCAGAAGGACGTCTGTGATATAGACCTGCCTCTTGTGTGCTATTAAAGTTTGGGTATTACCTGTTGTGAGACTCAGAGTGTCTTCTTTGTGTTTAACTCACACAATGTTAAGACAGAAGTCACAGAGTATGGTGCAATATATGTGCTCACCAACGTACATCGAGGATCGGAAATTTTGGCAGGTTGGATCGGAAAATCCGGTACGTAAATTATGCTGGTATCGGATGCCGATACTGGATCTGCCCCATCCCTAGTTTAGAGCAGCATAGATCATCTTTACAAAAAAACAGAAGTACCCAGCAGTGCAGCCACGGACCTGTTTGTTACGATGCTGTTACTGCCACTCTCCCAGTCAGCAGCAGGTGTGCTGCGCAGGAGCTTGTTCTTGCTGGTGTCCAGAGGAACCAGCAGGTAAACCATGAGGTTGGCGTAGTGGATGGCCTGGCTGAACACGGTGTTTTCCTCATTCTTCACCAGCTCCTGTTGCTTCTCCTTGCTCAGACCGGGCCACAAGCGTAGCTGCTCAGCCGCCAAGGCCATGGCTGTCCGCTCCTCCTCTCTACTTACAGCAGGTGGGGGGCCCGCATCCTGCAAAATTACATTTAACCATCATAAAAAAACTTGAAGGTAAATATTTTGTGGTTCAGTCATTTCAACTGCGATGTGCATCAAGACATCCGAGGTCAAACAGGGTTTGCTTTAGTGCAAAAACGAGCCTCCCTTTTTAAAAATGGCTTTTTACCTTTAGCCTGCTGACGACACCCCCGTTTTGTTCTGGAGTGTTAAGGTAAAGAGCTCGAATCTGACTCTGAACTTCACTGTAGAACGTTGATTCCCAGAACTGCTGACTGGTCCAGATGGGATGGTCCTGGATGCAGGTGTAGGCAAACTGGTTCACTCCTGCAGCCAGCCTCTACAAAACAAAGCACCTCCAGTCAGAACAATATAAAAAACATTAAATATTTGTCTCTTCGAACACTGTAAT
>JBBPBX010026979.1:24221-37656 GCA_038048925.1 Garcialebias charrua
TATATATATACATATAATGTATAAAAACAACTCCTTTTATATCAGTGAGTTATTTTGATGGAATGGCCGATATCTGATATTTAACCTTAATGCAAATATTGGCCGATACAGATACCATGCCAGTAATATTGTGCATCCCTCATTGAGGATATACTCTATGAACATGAATAGGCAGACTTTCTCAACATAAAATAAAACTGGATGTAGAACTGCAGAACACAATCCTCTGTTTAAAACAGATTTATATTTAAATTGCCTTCTCCCCACTTAGTTTCTAACATAATAAAAGAGATGTAGTGGCTCAGCGGTCAGCGTCATGGTACTGTTATCCTGAGGCTGCAGGTTCGAGCACAGGTTGCATAAGGAAGGGCAAAATTTTGATTTTGAAATAAAAATGTCTGAACTTCACTGAAAGTTAATTCTCAGAACTGCTGATTGGTCCAGATGGGATGGTCCTGGATGCAGGTGTAGGCAAACTGGTCAACTCCTGCATGTCGTTTCACTTCAGAGAATTTGATAGATTTTGAATTATTAGCAGCGTATATCAGATCTTTTAGCATTCCGTTTGGCGTCTGTTTAGCGAATATCTGAGTTTATATCTTAGATCCTTATTTACTGTTTCGTTTTACACGTTATATTTTTGCTAGTGTTGGGTGTAACTGGGACCCTGAGTGCATAATTTCATTCCACCTCATGCACCACATGTGGTGAAATGACAAATGTTTCGTGTGAGCTCGCTCTTTGTGGCGACTCCTGCAGAAGGGAGCAGCAGAAAGAAGAACAACCTTCCAACATCAGAATGTTTTACGTTGAGGTTTTAAATGCTGTTTTTTCAACCATTTATTTTCATCATTAGTCAGTGCAAATACAAGTTTCACAGTTAAAATAAACCAAACAGAAACAATTTTAATTTAGGTCAAAATCAGGAAGAGTCTGCAGGATGCAGAATATCATCACTGCAACCCGATCCGGCAGTCTGGGACTGTGCAAGTTTATTATGCTCAGTATTTTTGCTTCACGAGGCTTCAGCAAAAGAAAATGCGCAAAAGCACTCAGCAGCAGGAGGAAAAGTTAGCAAACAGGTTAGAGAAGAAATCAGTCACTTACTGTGAGTTGTAACAGTTTAAACAGAAAACACCCACTATTGGAGCAACATACCATTCCCTCCTGTATTTTGTGTCAAGATGTATTTGGAGAGTGAGTTGTTATTTTTCATTAGAGTGGTCTGAAGAGTAAATCAGCTGCTGCTTGCAAAAACAGACACTTAAAGTGGAACGCCAAGTCCTCAGCTGAAAGCATGAATGCATCCCAGCACTGCACTGTACAAAATGCAAGTCACATGAAGACATGCTGCAAAAACTTTATGTATTACAAGTGCACGATGGCAACAGAAGCAACCTTCAAATAAATGACCAGCCACAGAACCAAACTTCCACCATCCGTCCATCTCCCAGCAAAGCCCGAGGGCCAGATGTAAGGCTCGGGCCCGTTATTAGATTAGCTTCTCATTTCACTCCCTGGAGTCTGACACAATCCAGTCGTGTCTATTATCACTTCATCGTTTGCTTTTGAAGAAGGAGAAATGGGGGGTTACTGTAATTACAAGAGACAGAACCAAAACAGCTCTCCTCCCACGGTGGTGGGCCAGACGCCAGGAGCGAGCCGAGCTTACGGCCAGTGCCCACACAGCAGCGAACATGCAGCTCTGTTAACGGGACTGAACGGAAGCTGTTCGTTAACCAATACTCCTCGTGCTCCAGTTGCATTACCTTATTGCATTCATGCCAGATATTTTGTTTTCTTATTGTAGAAACAGATGGAGAAAACAGTGTGTGCTTTGGACAAACATTGGTGAAACATCTTGAAAAAAAACCACACAAAAAAAACACTAGCAGATATTTATGTAACGAAAGTCGAAGCTCCTGCTGAGAATTTTCTAAGATTAGTTAACTAAACACTTTTGGGGGGAAATGTGAACTTTTAAAGTTGTGTGAAGTTAGATGTTTCAATATCCTGCTGGTTAATGACGCAGAGCAAGAAAAAATAAACGTAAATTATCTCAATTTGAATCGAAAAGTCGTTTGAAACTCCAAGAAAAAAGTTTTTTCTTTACACAGCTGCCTGTAAATTATTTCATGTTGTGAGGACACATTTTAGTTAAGATCAAAACATGAAAACTGGTTACAAAGTATGCTAATTATTCAATAAGAACATTCATTACAGTAGTCCCTCGCTACTTTGCGGTTAGTCTATCGTGGACTCGCTCTATCCCGGTTTTTCAAAATAAGATTGGATGTGACACATACCGTAATGACTGAATGATGGATGAGCTGCACGATCGACATTAAATTTTATTTAAAATAAATTATTTAAAGTTATTTAGCATTTGCTGCACCTTTGTGCAGCCCATACTGCAGGATAAAATTTGTCCTGCTGCAACTGATCAGCTGCTCTCTATGCAGAGCAGAGAAGTGGGCGTGGCCAAGAGTGCTTGCAGTTGGCTGAGAGCAGTGGAGGCAGGGAGCTGAAATCATGATATCCTGTGTCTTTTAGAGCTTTTAGAGTTTTAAAACATTGTTTAGAATATTGCAAGAGTGTGGGAAGGGTTTAAAACGCTTTTATATATAATATAAATACTAAAATAAACTACTACTGGTACTTACTACTTGTACTACTATTCCTACTTTGCAGTTTTTCACTTATTGCAGGGCTTCAGGGTACAGATCCCCCATGATAAACGAGGGACTACTGTATAGGCTTTTCTTAAAGTAGAAAACACTGTAGTCACTTAATTATCAGCAAGCACAAAGTATAGCTGAGAGTTTCAGGGACTGTTTGTTTTGCAGAAATTAAATCTATAAAATAGATAGGCCAATATAAAATAGGTCAACAAGATGGCTGCTGGTAGTAGACATGGTTTTGTCGGGCTCCACATTCCAACCAGCTTTACATCTAGTTTTAATGCAATTTTGGTTTATCTGTCATTATTTCTGCTGGATGTTTTTGCTACATTTGGCTCTGTTGTGGCGGGTGTTCTTCAACACCTTTGGGAGTTGCAATTGTTTCACCATGAAGACCCTACGGTCATCTGTAGACACAAAGGACGTATAAAACAAAGGGCGTGGTGGGTGTGGCTACTGATCAACCCATTCAGGCAAAGTCAGAGCCAAATGACCACGACGAAAACTTCTCTACACACGGACAGAGGTCAACTTCGTTTATTCAGACATGGTTATTTAGTAATTTTCTCTAACTTCTGCCAAAAGGTAAATACCAAGGGGCGCCTGCGGAACATCTTAATGGTTTTGCTTCTGCTGAGTGGGGACGTACACCTTAACCCAGGTCCAACAACCCAGCTTAATGGTGGTGCCGCGACTGTACACCAGGTCGGGAACCCCCCCCTGTGCAACCAACATCTGCATCATTGGGGTACCCATGTCATAGAAACAAGTTTTGTGGGGACAATAAATTAGTTGCTTGATATCCCCCCAGTGGAGCTGGAAGGCTCCCCTGGCCTGATGGAGAAGTGGAATACTGTAGTAATAATAGTAATAATAATAATAATAACAACATTTTTATTGTGCTATCCTTGATCAAATAAACTTGAACGAATGAATGAAAAACAAGAGTTTTGGTTCAAGGAGAAGAGTTTGGGAAATACTAAAGTTATCAATTTCACAAGTCCTCACAGTAAGAAGTGAGCAGACAAACTGCCCAGCAGAGGCTGAAATAGTTTAGTTCATAAACTGGTCATGCTGTTGGACAATCCAACACGGATCTGACAAGCTATTGGCAAGTATTCGTTTATAAAGTTAATTCTTTTCTAGTGGAAAAATGAGGCTGACACACGGGTCGTCCATCTGAGCTTTTAAACGTTCTTGGACAAGATACTGAACCGTGCAATTTTCCATGATGCGATAATATCCGAGCGTAAAATGTTTTGATAAAGATAAGTAGTGGTTGTATGGAAAAGTATTTTATAATTGTCTCCAAAAAGAAAAAAAGAAGAAATTTGAGATGTCAAGACCAAAACACATGCCACATGAGGTGCAAATGACAATAAAGATTCTCTGACTCTGAAAACAATTCTACATAAATGCAGCCTTTTTGCACATACTGCATAAAACCACGTTAAAAAAAGATCAGAATTAAAACTAAGCATGAATATGTCCATTACAGGGGCGGCCGTGGCGTAGTGGTAATGGCAGTCGTCCCCCGATCGGAAGGTTGGAGGTTCAAATCCTGCATCCGCCCACCATGTGTCGTTGTGTCCCTGGGCAAGACACTTAACCCCGAGTTGCTCCCGGTAGGACTGGAAAGCACCTTGCATGGTAGTCTGCCGCCACCGGTGTATGAATGTGTGTAGCACTTTGAGATTTTCACTAATGAAAAGCGCGTTATAAATTGAATTCATTATTATTATTATTATTACTTGGGCTCTACTGAAAAACAGTAGTCCCTCGCTACTTCGCGGTTCATTTATTGTGGGCTCGCTCTGTCACGATTTTTTAAAATAAGACTGGACATGGCACACAATTGGCTGATTCATGGATGAGCCGCACAATCGGCATGGCATTTTTATCTTAGCATTTGCTGCACCTTTGTGCAACCCAAACTGCAGAAGAAACAATAATAATAATAATAATGAATTCCATTTATAATGCACTTTTCATTAATAAAAATCTCAAAGTGCTACAAATTGTAATAAAGCAAAGATCAAAATAAAACAAGTGATAAAATCAAATAAAATCAATAATAATATCGACTAAGATCAAGATAAAATCATGTGGATGCAGATTAGGCTTGCTTAAAAAATAAATAAAATAAAACAAGTAAAATCAATAAAATCAAGTAAAATCAATAATGATATCAGCTAAGATCAAAGATAAAATCATGTGGAGGCAGAATAGGCTTGCTTAAAAAGAAAGGTCTTTATGCTGCTTTTAAAGTCAACCAGTGACTGTGGAGCTCTCAGGTCATCAGGGAGGGAGTTCCACAGGCGGGGGGCAGCCACACAGAATGCTCGGTCTCCCATGGTCCTCAATTTGGTCCGAGGAATATAAAGGAAATTACTGTTCTGTGATCGTAGAGACCGGGTGGATGAATATGGTGCAAGAATGTCCTTTAGATAGTCAGGTGAAGTGCCGTGCAAGCATTGATGGGTAATGAGAGCAGTTTTGTATTGAATTCTGTAGGTGACAGGAAGCCAATGGAGGTTATGGAGAATGGGTGTAATATGTTCAAATTTACGAACTCTCAACAGAATCCTAGCTGCACTGTTTTGAATGTATTGAAGTTTCTGAAGGTTTTTGCCAGGGATACCAATAAACAGGGAGTTGCAGTAGTCGAGCCTGGAGGAGACAAAGGCATGGACGAGTTTCTCAGCATCAGGAAAAGTCAGAGATGGGCGAAGTCTGGAGATGTTTCGAAGATGGAAGAAGCAGGTTTTAAACAGATGCTTAATGTGATTTTCAAATGTAAGATGAGAGTCCATTTTTATTCCAAGATTTGTAACAGAGGTGGAGAGGGGGATGTCTTGACCAGAGAAGGAGATTGTTGTTAAAGTTGATGTTTGTATCTGGTGAGGGGTGCCAATCAATATGGCCTCAGTCTTCGAGCAGTTTAATTGAAGAAAATTCTGATTCATCCATGCCTTTATTTCCTCCAGGCAGGCAGAGAGAACAGTGAGTGAAGACGGAGATAGGGATGATGATGATGTTCCAGTCCTGATGTAAAGCTGTGTGTCGTCGGCATAGCAGTGAAAAGAAATGTTGAACTGATTGATAATTTGACCTAAAGGCAGCATGTAGAGGGAAAACAGCAGGGGCCCCAGAACTGACCCCTGAGGGACACCACAGGAGACACCGACTGTCTGGGAAGTGGCATTGCCAAGGCTAACACATTCCAGCCTATCGGAGAGGAAAGATCTGAACCAGTCCAGGACAATGTCACAGAGACCGACCTCCACATGAAGACGGTGGAGGAGGATATTATGGTCCACAGTGTCGAAGGCTGCAGTGAGGTCAAGGAGGACAAGGATGGAGGGAGAACCAGTGTCAGCAGCCATGAGGACATCATTTGTTACTCTCAGCAGTGCAGTCTCAGTACTGTGAGCTGCTCTGAATCCAGACTGGAATTTCTCATACATACGTCATGCAGCTACTCCTCCCTCCTCCTCTGTGATCTCCATTCTGCTGCAGAGAAGTGGGTGTGGTCAAGAGGAGGGAGGAGCTGAACTCATGACATTCTGAGCTCTTTTAGAGCATTTGGAGTTTAGAAACATTGTTTAGAGCCCTAACCCCCCAGGAAGAAGTAAACATTTTGCTCTCGCTTTGAGTTTATACTATTGTTACATGTGTGCTGGGGGTGAAAAGCGTCCAGAGCAGAGGACTTGTTAGCAATGAATAGAGTCCTAACATTTACAAACCGGATTCCAAAAAAGTTGGGACACTAAACAAATTGTGAATAAAAACTGAATGCAATGATGTGGAGATGGAAAATGTCAATATTTTATTCGTAATAGAACATAGATGACAGATCAAAAGTTTAATCTGAGTAAATGTAACATTTTAAAGGAAAAATATGTTGATTCAAAATTTCAGTGTCAACAAATCCCAAAAAAGTTGGGACAAGTAGCAATAAGTGGCTGGAAAAAGGAAATTGAGCATATAACGAACAGCTGGAAGACCAATTAACACTAATTAGGTCAATTGACAACATGATTGGGTATAAAAAGAGCTTCTCAGAGTGTCAGTGTCTCTCAGAAGCCAAGATGTTAAAGGGGACCACATATTCAAAATTCACTTTTTAAAGTTTTTTTTACTCAACTTTGGGTATGTACTTCATAAAAAAACAGTCCTAGTGGCAAAAAAATGCACCCAGTGGTTTATTTACTCTAGTAAATTTATTTTACTGTGATAAGATACGTTTCGTTTTGAAATACTCTCGCATGTTACGTCACAAGCGAGAGAGGACAACCCACCCCAACCTGAGTCCAGCCCCTCACCTAGCAACCCCTGGTTAGGCTCAACCCACTTCTGTATTAAACACATGACTGTTGTTTTTCATGATTTCATCTCATCTTTTGTTTATATGTTCTTAATTTCATGTGTACAGCACTTTGTTGCAGCTGTGTTTTTTTTAAATGGCTTTATAAATAAAGTATAATTGTTATTTTTATGTTTTAGTTCAATTTTTAGTGTATTTGCGATCGCTCCCAACGCGCAGCCGGCAAAAATTAAACGAGCGGACCCCCGGCGTAGGGACCTGCGGCAACGGGACCCTCTTCTGGCGGATGGAGCGGAGCTTCAACTGTACAGCCTCGCAGCAGCGAGGACCTTCTCCTTACGGATTAATTTACGGGAGACACTTGGTGAACTTTGTGTTGTCTTGACTGGAACAGCGATAACTCCCAAAATCTCCGCGTGCAACGAGCGGAGCTGGCGAACACCGGAAGAGGAACAAGCTAACATTAGCATCGGATTCGGGTGGTCTCATGCTAAAAGGAGCAGCAAATTGCGGCGCGCTCAGACGGGTTTCGGTAAGTTATCTTAAGCTAGCACTAACAGTAAGTCAAATGAGTAATAAAAAAAGAGCTAATTTTAAAACAACAACACATTACAGATACTGGCTGTTACAGAGGGCGTAAACAGATCGTTGAAGGGCGTGGACTTCAGAACTTGTATCAGAAACCGGTCGTTCAAAACGAAAGTTAAAAATGGCAGAATTAAAAAGGGTATAATTGATTATCTAAGAATTATTTTGTGTATTAAAATGAATTAATATTGTCAAGATAGCACACAGACATAACATAAAAAATTTTAAAGACCTACATGTGGTCTCCTTTAAAAGGATCACCAATTCCACCATTGTTGCACAGAAAGATAGTGCAGCAATACCAGAATGGTGTTACCCAGCGTAAAATAGCAAAGACTTTTAAGTTATCATCATCAACCGTGCATAACATCATCAAAAGATTCAGAGAATCTGGAACAATCGCTGTGCGTAAGGGTCAAGGCCGTAAAACTCTACTGGATGCTCGTGATCTCCGGGCCCTTAAACGTCACTGCACCTCAAACAGGAATGCCACTGTCAAGGAAATAACAGAATGGGCTCAGGAATACTTCCAGAAAGCATTGTCAGTGAACACAATCCACCGTGCCATCCGCCGTTGCCAGCTGAAACTCTACAGTGCAAAGAGGAAGCCATTTCTAAGCAAGCTCCACAAGCTCAGACGTTTGCACTGGGCCAGGGGTCATTTAAAATGGAGTGTGGCAAAATGGAAGACTGTTCTGTGTCAGATGAGTCACGATTTGAAGTTCTTTATGGAACACTGGGACGCCATGTCATCCAGACCAGAGAGGACAAGGATAGCCCAAGTTGTTATCAACGCTCCGTTCAGAAGCCTGCATCACTGATGGTATGGGGTTGCATGAGCGCTTGTGGCATGGGCAGCTTGCATGTCTGGAAAGGCACCATTAATGCAGAGAACTATGTTCAGGTTCTAGAACAACATATGCTCCATCTAGACGTCATCTCTTTCAGGGAAGACCCTGCATTTTTCAACAAGATAATGCCAGACCACATTCTGCAGCAATCACAACATCATGGCTACGTAGGAGAAGGATCCGGTACTGAAATGTCCAGCCTGCAGTCCAGATCTTTCACCTATAGAGAACATTTGGCGCATCATAAAGAGGAAGGTGCGACAAAGAAGGCCCAAGACGATTGAACAGTTAGAGGCCTGTATTAGACATGAATGGGAGAGCATTCCTATTTCTAAACTTGAGAAACTGGTCTCCTCTGTCCCCAGACGTCTGTTGAGTGTTGTAAGAAGAAGGGGGGATGCCACACAGTGGTAAAAATGGACTTGTCCCAACTTTTTTGGGATTTGTTGACGCCATGAAATTTTGAAACAACATATTTTTCCCTTAAAATGATACATTCTCTCAGTTTAAACTTTTGATCTGTGATTTGTGTTCTATTCTGAATAAAATATTAGATGTTGGCACCTCCACATCATTGCATTCAGTTTTTATTCACAATTTGTTTAATGTCCCAACTTTTTTGGAATCCGGCTTGTACTTGCTACTTGTATTACTATTCCTACTTCATGGTTTTTCACTTATTGCGGGGCATCTGGGTACGGATCCCCTGCGATAAACGAGGGACTACTGTAAATTATTCTAACCGCCCTTTGAAGAGGAAAAAGTGTTTCAATCTATTTAAGTTGAAAGCGTTTGGCTCCTGCAGGATTTGTTAAGTCAAATGATTTTAAATTACACCTAACCAGTAAACTATAAACCCACCGACCCCGCCTCCATCCAACCACCTGTGAAGATTTCTCCTGATACGAACATGCAGCGTGCCGGAGTGCAGCCTCGCTGTAGAAGATCATAAGCCAACATTACGATGACATTAATGGCCGGCTGTTTAGATGAACAGTTTCTTCAAGGAGGCAGATGATTCATCTCATTTTGCTATCAGATCAACTACAACACGCTGCCTCCAAGTGAGAATGGGAGTTAGGCAAGCACATCGCTGGACGCAACGCTAGTCCAGAAACTTTCTGAGAAACGGCTATAATACCTGTTTAGGATGAAAGATTTGTAGAGAAGTTGAAGCTCCTCAACAATTTCTTCTAAATTAAGTAATAGTGACAAAAAAGAGAAATAAACAAATACTGATAAATAATGGAAAAAGTGCAGCCCTGTAGATGCGCTCATGCTTCAGTGGCAGTGGAGCGTGGTAAGTGTCTCGCAGCAGATGTTCCGTGGGTGTGTGTCTGTTGCAAAGGGGGTGTGAGGTGTTGTTCATCAGTGCTGTCTATATTCAGCCTGGCTGTATTTTTCTGACTTTTCCGGATATGTTTGGGTCATTTTGACCGAGGTCGTCAGCTCGCATTAAAGATGGTACGCAACGTTTATGAATTGATTCAGAAGACAGATGTGCAAAGAGGAGGACAGGAAAGGCCAGGAGAATGGAGAGGAAAGGGAGGAAGAAAGGAAGGTGGGCAGCAGAGATGAAGTAGGAAGGAGGGAGCGTGACACTATCGAACCCATCTGCCTGTGCAGCCAGCAAAGTGGAGGAATGTAAGGTTGAGGGAGAAAAACAACATGGAGGGAGGGAGGCAAAAAGAAGAAAACTCAGTGTATGGGTCAAAGGAATTAAGCTATCAGGTTCTGGGATCTTGTTTTGAACTCTGGAACCTTAGAGGCTCGCAGTACGACCGACTATGGCCTCCAAACATTCATCTCGCATCGCACAAACCTGCGGTGTCTCTCAGAGACAAAGAGATGATGCGAGCGGTCACTGAAGCAAGTGCATACTTGAATAGACATCGAGTTAAGACCGCTGTAGCTGCATTACTGCGAGCCTTGAGGCAGCGACGTTATTTAGAGCATTCTTGAACTGTTGATACAAACCAGTCATTATTTCTGGACTAGTCCTTCATAAGAACATGTCTTACCTTAAAACCAAACGACTTCCCCACTCCTGCATTCCTACGAGTCAGTATGTTTGAAGGAAAACGACTCAAATGCCAAAACCTTCCTGCTTTTTGATGTGCGTTTATAGTTTTAAGTAACGTAAAAGAACCGAGAGACACAAATGAATAAACAAGCCTGTCAAAGGCATCTAAAGACCATTACTGCACAAGAAAACAAATGTAAATGTTCTACAACTAAGAAAACATGGATATGACAGGTCAAGAGCATGTTTTACATACAAAAACACCATCAAGTACGTCACAGCGAGGACGATGTGGAGATCAGATTGACAGGACGAGTCCTTCCATTCGGCAAAAAAAAAATGCTAACAAGCAAGCATGCTTGTTGAGTAATTATAACAAAAAGGAGTGTATTTTTTTGGTCAATCTGGCCTCTCTAAAATAATAATTTTACTGAAACCATAATATGGGATTTTCGAAAATAAAATTGGGCTAGCATCAAATGTTGCCCACAAATAGCAGACACAAACCCATGTAAGGCAGAAGAAAGCGACTAAGACTGGCATGAGGAAACAGATCTGTGTTGGCCCCTTTTTTTATTATTATTATTTTTTTAACAAAGCTTTGTGCTTACAGCTTTTGCCTTGTACTGTTGTCCAATCCCACCTCTCTGTGGGTGAGCAGTTGCAGTCCAGACTTCATCCTGGATAGCTCCCCCTGGATGGAAATAAATTATGGGAAACCGAGGAGGTTCCAAAATTCCCACAGTGCTTGTATGGGGCAGGTTTAGAGCTAATCATACAGCAGGAAGTAGAAAGGAGGCATCTCACAGCCTCTAAACAGCAGAATCTAAGGATGGCTGACTTGTGTGTGTGCATACTCACGGGTGTGTGTAAAGGATTTTGATTAGCTGCATCAGGGTTGAGAGTCTGCTGCCAGACTCCTTCCATATGTCCATTTCAGTCTGTCTGAGCGCACCAGAATCTTACACTAATAGGCTAAAAGGCATTAGTGCCTTTTTAACTGGCTGCTACAGAAGAAATCAGAGGAAGAATGAAAGTGACAACATTTAACTGAGGTGCTCTGTCCTTAAGATATGTAAGAAATGTTATTGTTCTAATCTGAATTTAGTGTACAAAGCAACATTCAGTATAATGTTTGTATTGTGTCTGTTTGGTGCTCTATGTTCTGGTTCACATGCACATCCTTTGCACATTTGTACTAGATAAGATTAATTTTAACGGATCGGTCGAGGCCCGGTTAACAACGACCGCCACCGGTGCTGATGACAAACAGGGTGCCCGCGGAAATTATACTACTATTAGTCGAAGACCACAAGGAGGGAAATGTGTCAGGAGACAGAGGGAGAAGAGGAAAGTGAAGAATGTAGGACTAAGGGTTGCAACTCATTGTGGGGACAATGACAGGCAAAGGTAGAGAGCTGTCTGACATGATGCAGAGAAGGAAGGTAGATGTTTTATGTGTCCAAGAGACCAAGTGGAAGGGCAGTAAGGCTTGCAGTATTGGAGCAGGGTTCAAACTGTTTTACCATGGTGTGGATAGAAAGAGAAATTGAGTGGATGTGTTCCTAATGGAGGAGTTGGCAAATAATTTAGTAGAGATGAAGAGAGTGTCCGAAAAGATGATGTACCTGAAGCTAGAAGTAGAAGTAGTAGGTAGAAGGTATGTCTGATGTTAGGGGTTATGCTCCACTTGTTGGATGTGAGGTAGAGGAGAAAGATACATTTTGGAAGGATCTGGATGAAATAGAACTTTATTGATCCTGCAGGAGTCCCACGATGACTCTACTTCCTCAGGCGTCTGAATTGAGCTGGTCTGGGAAGCTCAGTCCTCATCCTTCTACAGGTGTGCAACGGAGAGCTTCAACATGGCACAGGGGCGGTAAAGTTGCAGAAAGGTAAGCTCCACAGAGAGTGGTGCAGGCTGCACAGAAGTCTGTTGGAGTCAGTCTCCCCACATCACAGACATCTACACCTCCAGATGCAGGAAGAGGGCCACCTTCATCATGAAGGACCACACTCACCCAGCACATGTAACGCTTATTAAGGCTAGGCACCTGACCACGGCCAGATATGGTAAATAGGCAGTCAGAAAAGGTTCAGCTGAGGAGCCTGTTGTATGAATAAAACACCATCAGACAAGAAGTAAGTTTTAAGTTGTTTGTATTGTATATACTTAGGTAGGTATTTATAATCATAATACTGTAGTTTTCTTTGAGTATAAGCAATAGACAAAATACACAAAAAAACAGACCCTGATTACACCCAAGAGTTTTTTTTTCCTATTTTAAATCAGTTCTTGAATTCCGGATGATTAAAGGTCCATCAATCAATAATCCGGTAGTTTGTAGTTCATGATCCAGGGTAATATGCCCAGAAAACAAATAGTTTGGTGCAATTTAAGTCCTACCGCACAGCTGCAGTGATCCGGTAGCTCGCCATCCTAGGTGGGAACAGGGGGTGAACAAAAAATCTGACATAAACAAGGTCATAAATAAAACAAAAATTAGAATTACTATATACACAGGACTAAACTCTTATCAAAAATAGTTAAACATTCACAAAAAACAAATAAAATAATTCCAGCAAGTATTTTTCAAGAATCATTCAAATGAACTTCAATTCAAAGATCACATCAACAGTACAGATCAAACCAAAGTTTCAGATCAAATTAAAGTTACATATCTAATTAATGTTACAGATCAAGTTTTAAAGTGCACTTCCATGTTGTATCCAAGTTTAATTCAGATAAGAGAGTCAATTTAAGCTTAATTTACATCAGTATTATTTCAATAAACAAATAGTAATTTATTTCGTTGCGCAACTCCAAAGAAATTAACCAATTCCAGATTTCTATAGGCCGTCGACAAATTTAATGAAAAGTAACTAAAAGTATCCTAAAATGATGAAATTACAAAAATCAAAGGCTCTATTTAATACTTTACGTATATATATATATATATATATA
>JBBPBX010026980.1:0-19901 GCA_038048925.1 Garcialebias charrua
TTAAACTCCTCCACTTGGGGCAGGACCTCCTCCCCGACCCGGAGAGGGCATGCTACCCTTTTCCGGCTCAAGACCATGGCCTCGGATTTGGAGGAACTGATCCTCATCCCGGCCGCATCACACTCGGCTGCAAACCGCTCCAGTGAAAGTTGTAAATCACGAACTGATGAAGCCAGTAGGACCACATCATCTGCAAAAAACAGAGAAGCGATTCTAAGGTCACCAAAACGGATCCTCTCAACACCTTGGCTGCGCCTAGAAATTCTGTCCATAAAAGTTATGAACAGAATCGGTGACAAAGGGCAACCTTGGCGGAGTCCAACTCTCACCGGAAACGAGCCTGACTTACTGCCGGCAATGCGGACCAAGCTCTGACACCGGTCGTACAGGGACCTAACAGCCCTTATCAAAGGGCCTGGTACCCCATACTCCCGGAGTACCCCCCACAGAACCCCCCGAGGGACGCGGTCGAATGCCTTCTCCAAGTCCACAAAGCACATGTAAACTGGTTGGGCAAACTCCCACGCACCCTCCAGGACCCTGCTGAGGGTGTAGAGCTGGTCCAGTGTTCCACGACCAGCACAAAGCTGGAGCCTTGCCACCGCAGAGCTTTTTAACCACCTCGGCAACCTCAGCACCAGAGATCGGAGAACCCGACCCAAAGTCCCCAGGCTCCGCTTCCTCAGTGGAAGACGTGCCAGTAGGATTGAGGAGGTCTTCGAAGTATTCCGCCCACGACTCACAACATCCCGAGTTGAGGTCAGTAGCACGCCACCCCCACCATAAATGGTGTTGGTCGCGTACCTCTTTCCCCCCCGAGACGCCGGATGGTGGACCAGAATCGCCTCGAAGCCATACGGAAGTCATTCTCCATGGCCTCTCCGAACTCCTCCCACGCCCGAGTTTTTGCCTCAGCAACCACCCGAGCCGCATGCCGCTTGGACTGCCGGTACCTATCAGCTGCTTCCGGGGTCCCACAAGCCAAAAAGGCCCAATAGGACTCCTTCTTCAGCCTGACAGCATCCCTCACTGCCGGTGTCCACCACCGGGTTCGAGGGTTGCCACCACGACAGGCACCAACAACCTTGCGGCCACAGCTCCGATAAGCTGCCTCGACAATAGAGGCGCGGAACACGGCCCACTCGGACTCCATGTCCCCCGCCTCCCTCGGAACGTGTTCAAAGCTCTCCCGGAGGTGGGAGTTAAAGCTCCGTCTTACGGGAGACTCTGCCAGACGTTCCCAGCAGACCCTCACAATACGTTTGGGTCTGCCAGGTCTGACCGGCATCCTCCCCCACCATCGGAGCCAACTCACCACCAGGTAGTGGTCAGTTGACAGCTCCGCCCCTCTCTTCACCCGAGTGTCCAAGACATGCGGCCGCAGATCAGATGAGACGACAACAAAGTCGATCATCGAACTGCGACCTAGGGTGTCCTGGTGCCAAGAGCACATATGGACACCCTTAAGCCCGAGATACACTCATGCGTCCTCAGGTACGCCACCATACGCGCGCATTTTGTGTGCATGTGTTTTGCTGATATGCTTCAGCATATGTCAGAAACTCAGCTCCTTGTTGTAATATGAGCTGCTGCACATGGAGGGGACTCAACTGAGCTCGCTGATTGGTTACTTGCTGACACGCCTACTGAAATGATTGACAGCCAGCTCATGTAGCGCCTTGAAGACCGCGGCGGTGTTCATGCGGTGTTTCTACTATATATGTTGTAAAAAGTTCTCTCAGAAATAAAAATAATAACAGGGAGTGCTTTTCCTGCAGCACACAGCCCACCAGGGATATTTAAAACATCGCGCACCCAGGTAGGACCTGAATTCATTCATTTCAATCATCGAGTGAACGGAGGAAGAAGCGGTTACTTGACTTTAGGCAAAAAAACAAAAGAAAAGGCCCGATCAGCGATAAAGAAGGGGAATTTATTTAATTTGTGTAACATACAAAACAGTCCGGCGCCGGGGAAGTTTATGTTCAGACACCGCGCATCGCGTATGCGTAGTAAAAAAATACTTTTGCGCGTACGTGCCCTGAGGGGCTACGCGGGGCTACGCTTTTGCCACAGCGTACGTATGCTGCGTATAGGCGTATCGTGAGGACGCATGAGTGTATCTCGGGCTTTATGCTTAAACATGGTGTTCGTTATGGACAATCCATGACGAGCACAGAAGTCCAATAACAGAACACCACTCTGGTTCAGATCAGGGGGGCCGTTCCTCCCAACCACACCCCTCCAGGTCTCACTGTCATTGCCCACGTGAGCGTTGAAGTCCCCCAGTAGAACAAGGGAGTCCCCAGGAGGCGCACTCTCCAATACCCCCTCCAAGGACTCCAAAAAGGGTGGGTAGTCTGAGCTGCCGTTTGGTGCATAGGCACAAACAACAGTCAGAGCCCGTCCCCCCACACGTAGGCGAAGGGAGGCTACCCTCTCGTTCACCGGGGTGAACCCCAACGTACAGGCACCAAGATGGGGGGCAACCAGTATGCCCACTCCTGCTCGGCGCCTCTCACCAGGGGCAACTCCAGAGTGGAAGAGTGTCCAACCCCTCTCAAGGAAACTGGTTCCAGAGCCAGAGCCATGCGTTGAGGTGAGTCCGACTATTTCTAGTCGGAACCTCTCAACCTCACACACTAGCTCAGGCTCCTTCCCCACCAGAGAGGTGACATTCCATGTCCCAATGGCCAGCTTCTGTAGCCGAGGATCAGACCGCCAGGGTCCCCGCCCTCGGCCACCACCCATCTCACATTGCACCCGACCCCTTTGGCCCCTCCCACAGGTGGTGAGCCCATGGGAAGGGGGACCCACGTCTCCTCTTCGGGCTGTGCCCGGCCGGGCTCCATGGGTAAAAGCCCGGCCACCAGGCGCTCGCCAGCGTGCCCCACCTCCGGGCCTGGCTCCAGAGTGGGGCCCCGGTGACCCGCGTCCGGGCGAGGGAAAACTTAGTCCATTTATTTCACTCATCATAGGGGTTTTTGGGCTGCACTTTGTCTGGTCCCTCACCTAGGACCTGTCTGCCTTGGGTGACCCTACTAGGGGCATGAAGCCCCTGACAGCATAGCTCCTAGGATCATTGGGACACTCAAACCCCTCCACCACGGTAAGGTGGCAGCCCAGGGAGGGGTAAATATGTATGTTACCAATACATATTTAATCAAAAGTTAAAAAAATATTTCTGTGTAAATGTTGCACGTTACAACATGGACACCTGCAGTTTACACAAGTAGGCCTATAAATGTACAAAATTATTATTGTTGTTTAAATGTAGTGGGTGCGGATTATATTTGGGTGCACTCAATAGTCCAGAAAGTACAGTATTTTACTTTTAAAATATCATGTTGGGGGCCAGGTAAGATATTAACATGGGCCTTATTTGACCCTCAGGCCTTCAGTTTGATACATGATCTACAATGACCTGAGGTTTCAGATGCTGCTTCCTAATAAATGGACCTCAAAGAAGATAAATGTATTTTTTCTCAGTGTAGTGCCACATGTATAAAAAAATAATAAGCTGCACTCTTGAAAATAAATTTGTCCTCGGGGAGCCTTACCACAGAGATGTCATTCTGACATTTACCTTGAAATGTAAAGTGTTGACTGTATGAGGTTACACTTCTGAGACTGAATGTAATTGTTTAAAAGCAACGACACAGAGACACACTCCCCGAGGGCCTTTCGCCGATGCCTGATGAGTTAGAGCAGACGCCTGTTTGTACACACCTCTGATGAGCAGCTGTGTCTCCGTGTAAAGAAGACAAACAATGCCTAAGCAAGGGCAGCCATGCTGTTTTTAATTAACTCCGCGCACTCGCAATCACAGCAATGCACTTGTATGCTGCGCTGTCTGCTGAAAGTAGATCAAAGTCAAAAGTGTCCCAGCGGTGCGCATTTCGGATGAGCTTTTGCTTTAATATCGTAAATATGAATGCTATAGGGAAATATAGCGTGCCGCTTTTTAATGTCACTGAACTTTTTAGCGGGGAGTTCCACGCCAGCACCGTGGAACGGAAACAAATTGAAATTCTTGTCATGTATTTACAAGAAAGGGCAGGTCATCCAGAAATTTTAATTCACGGCAGCAAATGGAAAGGAAACAACCCAGAGGAGCGTCCTGCTGCTGCGCCAGCACCAGTTACCGATGTGCAGCGGAGGAGAGAGAGTGACATTTAACAGCGCGAGGATGGCGGGCCTCCGACCGGCCTGCGCCAGATGCCCCGCAAGCACACAGGAACAGTCCGGCTGATCTTTAAAGTGAAGTGAATGGAGCTGGAGACACAGCTGAGGGAGTTATTTCATCAAGCCTCCACCTTGCTGCAGTCAGGGGAGACAAACGGGAAAATCAATACTCCCACTCAGGACGGCTCACTACAAGGGCCTCCTTCAGCACAGCTGTCTGTCAGAATCAGTCCCTCAAGCAGGACGGGAGCTGCTGACAGGTTAGGTGTCAGGACACACTGATCATACTGTTAGAGTGCAACTAAAGTCTTGTTCTGCACCACAGGCAGGCTCACAGTGACAGACTGGTAGAAAGGTTGTCCTCAGGCCGAGACGTTTTATTATTACATCCCAGTAAGACTAAATGAATGAATGTGTAATTAACGTCTTCTCTGTCTGACTGATACACACTTAAAATCCTCTACTACATAGTTTCAGACAAACAGGGACTTTTTTTTCAAATGAAACGTTCTTTTCGTTTTTACATTTTGTATTAAAATCCCTGTAAACGAGACACTATTTGTTTATGTCATCAGGTTTTAAAGCTAAAAGTGTTTAGCTTTGATAGATGTGCGGACCGAATTAAAATTGGGACTTGAAACGGTGGTTCGAATCGCAGTACAGGTGGTCCCCGACTTACGAGCGAGTTCCGTTCCTGCGAGGTGCTCGTAACATGAAATCTCGTATATCGGAACACAAAACACGTGTCGCTCGTAAGTCCGGATTTTCGGTCGTAAGTCGGAAAATTTATGCTAGCGCTACTACGAACACTCGTTTTTCAACACAAACGTACATACTAGTTCATAAACATGCTCAGAAACTTGTTTACAAACTGTTAGCTAACACACTTTCATCTAAAAACACATACCAGTGCTGTATTTTCTGTATGTTCTGTACAACTTTACTGTTCGTTAGTCAGCTCGTAAGTCGGGGACTACCTGTAGTCCCTCGCTACTTCGCAATTCGTTTATTGCGGACTTGCTCTATAGGGGTTTTTCAAAATAAGATTGGACATGACACACAATTGGCTGATTGATGGATGAACTGCACAATCGGCATGACATTTTTAGTATAAAATATATGTATATATTTATTATTTAGCACCTGCTGCACATTTGTGCAGCCCAGAGCTGCAGAAGAAGCTTCCTCCTGCAGCTTTTTGCAGCCCTTACTGCTGCAGGATGAACTTCCTGCTGCAGTTAAACACCTGATCAGATGCTCACTGTGCAGAGTGAAGAAGTGGGCGTGGCCAAGAGCGCATGCAGGTGGCAAAGAGCAGAGGAGGCAGGGAGCTGAAATCATGACATTCTGTGCTCTTTTAGAGCATTTAGAGTTTAGAAACATTGTTTACAATATTGCAAGAGTGTGGGAAGGGTTTAAAACATTTTAATATATACACAAAATACATACCGGTACATAAAATATACTACTTGCTACTTGTGCTACTATTCCTACTTTGCGGTTTTTCACTTATTGGGGGGTCTTCAGGGTACAAATCCCCCGTGATAAACGAGGGACTACTGTATATTAGTGGAGTCACTTTTCTTAGTTAGGGGAGTGGTGGCATGGAGGTTAGAGAAGGTGAGCCTGTGATCGGAAGGTCGCCAGTTCAACTCCCTGGACCGACAACATTAAAATATGGGTGGGAAACACTCATTTTCCCCACTCTGGGCCCTTGAGAAAGGCCCTTAACCCACACCATCTGCTCCCTCTGGCACCCTAGATATCAGCTCTCTGCTCCACATAGAGGGCTGTGGTAGCTCGGCGGTCTGTGGTTGCGTCAGGAAGGACATCCAGTGTAAAAACAATTGCAAAGTCTTTATGCAACTTAATTCGCTGTGGTGACTCATGAAGAAGAGAGCAGCTCAAAAAAAACCAACAACATAGAGTAGTTATAAACCATCATTGTCATACCTGCAGTGGATAAGAAAGGGATTTCAATTTTAAAAGTAGGAGCTGTTATTAAGGGGTCAAATTAATTGCGACTGAGAAAAAGACTGGTTCAAGAGTGATTTATAGCCATTTATAGTAGTTAAAACCTGGTTGTTAGAAAAACGTTTTTAATGAGCTTTTAAAATGGCAGTGATGTGTTCTTTACTGAGCCTTCCTCTGAACTAGTTCCACACTGAGAATCTGTCTCTGAGTCCAAACTGAGATCAACCAGGTTGCTGTCTACTGCAGGTAAGATGATAACTGCTCATAAGCACACCATGCAACCCAACTTTTAACAAAATTTAGCATCACCTGCAGAAGCGATCACCCTCAAAAAATGCTTAACTAAATAATATTACTAATCAAATCATAAGGTTATTGTCATACAGCATTGATGACATCTCACGTTTTCAAGTTAGAACTTTATATTTCCCATTTTTCATTCAACATTTATTTAGGCAGGTTAATCTCATTGAGCCTCGAGGACTCATTTACAAGAGAGACCTGGCTACAAACTAAAGAATGGTGACAACAGCAACAGTAGATTTTCCTTGAACAATCAACAATAGACAAACATAAGAGAGAAATACAGATAAAAACAACAACAACAAATATATCAAAGTAGCAAAGCAGACAGATTATAAGGCAGATGTAGAAAATCAAAAACAGGAACATGTCTGCAATGGTTTTTCCCAGGATTCAAACAGATTCTTAAAGCCATTTAGAGAAGTCAAGGTCAATAACTTCAGATATTTTTGTAAGATATTCCAGGGAGCAGGAGCAGAGTAGGAGAAGGCTCTTTTTCTAAGTTCAGTTCTCACTGGCGGAACACTGCAGGTAATATTTCCCATTAATCTGCTTAAATCCCAAACTTTAACCCACAAACCAGCTTCAGCACTAACCAGTGACACCATCAACTGCTGGCTGCAGGTGTACAAACAATGGTGACAAGTTAATTGAACAACAATATGACAGGCGAGGTGCAGACAACAGCCATTTATATCAGTTCATGACTGTTTTTATATCCTGTGACATTTATGGTGAAATGGTGCTATTCACAGTCATTTAATTTCTGGGGAGTGCCTCAAGTCCCTTCATTTGCTGTTTCACAAACCACAGTGGGGGCCTGACTTCACTTGTTAATTAGCTGGACTGAATTAAACCACTATAAACATGGGTATTTACAAGTGTGCATGAGAAACAAATCGGTCACAGACCTCAATGCTCTGAGTTCACATCTGATGGAAACCTTTGATGTGTACCGTCCACTTCCTGGTTTCTTCTCAACGCTCGCTGTTATCTCTCTGAAAGGCACGGAATGCTCAAACACACAAGAGACGTCGCCGATGTTAAAAACGCACTATCTCGGTGACATTGCGATGGCAGATGGCGCCTCATAAATCTAAGCAAACTGTTTTGCTGTGCACACTTGTCTGATGCCTCCATTCATTCCAGTAATAGCCCTGTAAATGGGGAGTGGATGGGTAAAAGACCAACCGTCACGTTTATTCTCACTATTTGCTCGGTTTGTGTGTGTGTGTGGGGAATCAGTGAGTGCCGCCAATGGTAATGAAGCCACCACTATAAATGGGCTAGTCAGTCATGATTAACTGCCGTGTCATGCCTGAAGTAATTGCCTTAATTAGCTATTGAACAGGTTTCAGGGTTAATGGGACAACAGGTTTGCAGTGAACCTGATTTACTGTTGGGCGGTAATGATTTTACTCTCGTCTTCCCCTCATTCCTCGAAATGATTTGATTAACAGTAAGGGAGAACCAGACCCCCTTGTTTGTTAATACAAAATCAATTTCATGGCTGGCTGAGCTATCTCTGACAGTGTTTTTGTTGGACGAGCACGGTCTTCAGTCAGCCACCGGAGACAGGACGAACACGGATCAGCCCGGAGACGAGCAGCACCGGCGTTAATGCCCTTCTGAGCGTCAGGCGGCCACGAGCTGGCAGCTCCTCCTGACTGCCCACATATTTACCTCGGCAAAGATTTTCTGACATTACCAGCAGAAAATCCGGAGCGTTTGTCCTGAGACGATGTCAGAGGAATAGGCGTGTGTGAGCCGTTGGGATGCAGGTAGCATAAAGTCTGCCCCGTGAGGTGGGATCGACGTTTAGAGCAGAGTTTTGTGGGAAACGCCAGCGGGGGCAAACATGGAAAAATACTGCCCTTCACTCTCCATATGGCAAAGCTGTTTAATTAGCAAAACAGCGGCTTTTTGTTGAATTGATTCTTTCTTTCTTTTTTACTTTTAACTTCCATTTTTCTCTCTGACAACACACTAGCACTTTGGCTCTGACTTGCAGTTGGCATATTGTGCCTCCGGCGAAGCTTTTGAGTTTTGGACTGCTGATCAGACAAGAACAAGCAGTTTAATGGTATTGTCTTTGGCTTAAGGAAATTATGAGACATATTTCACCACTGCTGGACCATTTGCAGACTAAGCAGACTGACAGCTCATCAAGAACAGAACTTTATAAAGATCTGTCAGGACCGGGTGGTGGAAAAACACTTACACGGTCCGGTTTGTTCAAAAAATGTGATTTAAGTTTAAACTATGCAGTTAGGTTAAAGAGCATACTTCTTGTCAACTCTACTTCTATTTCCACTGCTCTGTACTGTAGCTATAATATTTTCCTCAGACAATGATATAATGCCAGTCATGTGTGTTCATTGTCTGTTAGAAAAATATTTCATAAACCACTCGGCTGATTTCAATGAAACTCCCAGAGCTTAGTGTTTACCTTTTGACGACAGCCAGATTCAAGATGACCCCCACATCTAATCAAACATAGAAAATACACAAATAGCTGTAACTCAGTCAATTTTACAGACATCAAGCAAATGTTTGGCATGGTGATAGCGAGAGTCATCTCGAACAAAATTCTGAGTGCAAAATGTGACAACTTTGAGTAAAATGTAAGATGTTAGGAGATATGATTCCATCAAGGAATGCTAGTTTTTAACATATTATTAGGAACGCAAAGATCAGTTTGCAAAGAGATTAAATGAAATATCAGAAAAGTCAGAATGAAGGTAAAATCTGAGTGTTTAAAAAAAAAGATTATTGATTTATTGACCAGATCAGGGGTTCTCAAACTTTTTGTGTTCAGGGACCCCATACATGAGAGAAAAGTTTCAAGGACCCCCTCATAACCCTCATGTTTATGAAATAAATTCATTCAATTTGTCTCTTTAATACAATGGAAATATTTGAGTAACATAAATACTTAAGACCTCTTAAAAATTATATTAACACTATAGTGTTAATACAATTTTTATACTTTTAAACATGGGGTATTTTTCATTCAAGACACACTTAATTAACTTTTTTTTTAATTTCAACATCTAAAAAATACATTTTTGAGAAAATTAACGGTATCAAAAAACACTTTAAAACTTTACTTATTCACATAATGAACATAAATCTCTCTTGTAAATGAGTCCTGTGGCTCAATGGGACTATAGCCTGTTTAAATAAAGGTTGAATGAAAATGCATTGCCACTTCTTCAAATGATTATAGAAAACTCTTTACATAAAACTGAACAGAATCATAACAGCTGTAGTCAGACCAAGTAACAGGACTTCATTTAAACTGATCGACACTGGATCACAAATAGCTGAGTGAGGGTGATCTGGGAAATTTTTAAATAAAGTAGATGCAATTTCCTGTATTTTGGTGAATTTCAATGGGTTGTTAAACATCTATGTACTTGTAAAAAAAAAAAAAATTTTTTTTTTTTTTTTTGTGGACCAGCCAAGCACAAGCTCGTGGACCCTGGGGGGGTCTAGGGACCCCAGTTTGAGAACCATTGCACTAGACAACTGACTTCTGAGTTGAACATGCAATACTTTGCCTTTTGGAGAAGTTCCCATAAACTTACATTGTCATTGTTTTTCATTCAACCTTTATTTATGCAGGTTAGACTCATTGAGCCTCGAGGACTCATTTACAAGAGAGACCTGATTTTAACAATGAATGATGACAACAGTGGACGACATTAACTATAATTTATTCATTCAACCATTTTGCCCCACTCAAAGTTAAATGCATTGCGTCAAAAAGAGTAGAAAAGGTACCAATCACCTAAAATTAACTAAACACCTCCCCATTAAAGTCATAAAGGCCCAGACTGTGTTGATTTAGAGCAGCAGTGTCCAAAGTGGGGCCGCGGGCCAAAGTTGGCCCGCCAAGTTGTTTGAGTTGGCCCCGCCAAGCTGTCCTCATTACTACTGTATACTGTATTAAACTTTACTTTCAAGCATCAATGTGCTTTCACTCAGTCAGTCAACCCATTGACTTTAATGTTAGATGGAAAAGTCAGCCCATTGACTACCGTATATATGGGACTGTTTATTTTTGTTCAAATTGTTGTTGATTTTGATTTGTGTTGCTGTTGGACATGCATTTTATATTTTGCACTAGATATAATTATACTGAAATGCCAACATTTCAATATTTTGTTTTTTATTTACAGTAATATTTGTTCCGTAATGTTCTTTATACAGAATGGAAAGTTAAATAACTGTATAATAAATAAATGGACTTTACTTAAATATGTATTTGCATTTCATGTATTATATTATTGCATTTGGCCCTCAGCCCTCTGATAGATTTTAAATTTGGCCCTCTCATGGAAAAAGCTTGTGCACCTTTGATTTAGTTGTATTTATTGTTAACTTTATTGTTTCAGCGGCACTAGATGCATTTTACTCTTTTATTCTTATTTTTTGGAACTGTAAAGCACTTTGGTCAGCTTCTGTTGTTTTTATGTGCTTTATAAATGAATTGACATTGACATAGAGAAACAAGCATCTAAATGAAGAGCTTTGTGTAATTTGCAGCATCATGTGCAAAACACTGAATATTATTCCATGCACCTGCACGGCTTCATGCTGCTCAGATGGAAACTCCTGCACGGTGACGTTTCATCGCCTGCAACAGTAGGAAGATGAGAGACGAGCGAGTGACAAAGATAACAAATCATTCTCCTCCATGCTCGCTGTGTGTTTGTCTTCTCCCTGCAGCGCCCATGATCAGCTTGTCAGCACTGCCGAAGCCTCTGTTCACCGAGCGAGTCGCTCACACTGTCAATAAAACTTTGGGTGAGCCAGCGAAAACACTCTGGAAGTCCCACTCATCTGTCAGACTCGGTAGTTACGCTCTGCCCTCTGATGGTGTTCTTGTGGGGGTGGAGGGGGATTCTCTGCAGCAGCTGTCGGCTCAAACATTCAGGATTAATTTCTTTTGAAATATCTGACGTGCATGAGGCAGAAAAAAAAATTAACCTCAGCTTTAGCAGAACCACACGAGATGAAGACGTTTTCTCATAAATCCAATTAGTTTATTAGGATATTGGCTAGAAGGCCTGTTTGTTGGCTCTTTTTTAAAATTGCAAACGTGGGACTACAAATCCCTGCAAATATATTTTTCCTAAATAGAGCGCAAATGTTCTCGATGTCCTACACTACTTTTAAATATTAGTACTGAACTGTACAAGTTCAATACATGTTCATGTACTTTTAGAAGAATCAGAATAAGCTTTATTATCATTGTACCCAAATACAGTGAGATTATGTTCGTATAGTCGTCCGAAAGATGGGCGGAGTGCACGTTGCTGCTACTGGAGCGCGGCCCTTTACCCTTTCTCAGAATACGTTTTTAGATAGAAAAGGGGAAAGGCCATGCAAATAAGATAGTGGCATTACAAAAATTATCTCGTCACATTTTGTCCTATCAGGACATAATTTAAGCTGTCAAAAATATTTACCAGCAAGCACATTTATAAACATATATGCATTTGATGGGAAGACAGTGAGATTTGTCCATGAAGCACTTCCAGATGGACCATGGTCCTGATAAGATGTTGGTCAGCCGGCACAGTTATGATAAGCCTTCACAGAAGCTCTTGAGGGTGGGGGTGGTTGGTGGGAGTTGCCATAGACAACGCTTTTCCTTAGTTTACACATATCCCGGGAGAAATTTGGTAAGTCGGCCTGCTTTCAAGGTCAAACGGGGGAGTCAGATTCTGATAAGCCACAATTGTTGATTTTATTTTTTTTTCAGGCAGACTGTTTTTTCTTGTCAACCTTGAGTCCTGCTGAAACTTTCCGGTCCAAAATGGCCAGATTTGTGGGCATTCCACTGATCCATGCTAATGAGCCTCCTCCAAGGTCGTCTCCAATATGCTGGCGAGTCCCAGAAGACACAGGTGGCCTGCGATTCTCAGCACTTTGGTCGGCTTCGGTTGTTTTTATGTGCTATATAAATAAAATTGACATTGACATCGACAAGATTTGCAAGCTGATTTATGGTTTAGCTCGTAAATCAGCTGACTTTGAGTACTCGAAGCACAAACCAAACCTTCACACAGATTTGGCAGTTTTTCCATCGTCGAAACTGCTGCTACTGTCTTCCTGAATAGCCAATAACATAGGAATTTGCAGATGCCAAAAAGCAGAAACCATGCTATCATGATTCCAATTATATAAACATCTTTGGCATCCTCCTGAGACAAAACAGAAAGACACATCAGCTCCCAAACGCCCCACGGATCCATGACGTATCTTGTTGCATGAGTTTCAGTGGAGGGTTCTCCAGGACCCTGTCACTTTGTTGAAAATAGTTTGTCAATTGTGTTGAAAGTCCAGCTGACCACATCCATGACGGTATTAGTTTCAGAAGATGTGTAAATAGGAGCTCTGATACACAGACAGAGAGCAAAAAAGCAGGAGGAGAATAGGAGAGGGAGAGAAAAGGTGTCCACCTTGCACGAGAGCAGGTGCAGAAAGAGAATAATGTACTAAATGTACTAAATGTTTGGATATTTATTACATATGTTCATGGGTAAAACTATACATTTGTGTGGCTAATAATGTGGCTTGATCATTTCCTAACTTTTCCTTGTATACAACAAATCCCGTTTCTTATTTCGTGAAGTAGCTGTGTGAACTGGAGGATGAGCTATGATAATTTTGAGGCTCATTTTCTTTTCGCTCACAACTTCAGGTCAACATTCTGATTCGTTTTACTTGAATATGTGAACTAAAAACACATGTTATGTGACTTAATAAAAAAGTTTTTGCAGAAAAAGGCTCACAACACACTTAAAAATGAGTCCTTGAACCCCCAGTTGAGAATCACTCTTTCAAATCACAGTTGTAGCCCACCATTCATGAACTGGTATCACAATGCATTTATAAAATATTGAAATAGCTACACTTTACAGCATTATTTCTCCTGCTGGCAATGTTCTTAGAAACAGCATTTATTCATTATGACATTGTTGTCTCCAGGTTCTTTGCTGCTCCTGAGTGTTTCTGCACAGTTATTGCACCTTTATTTTGCTGCCAAGCTAGAGCTTTTATTTTACCGTTAAAGTTTGTTATCGTTTCCTTTTACTCATCAACATCAGTGTCTGCATATGGTTTCTCTAAAGGCCACATCATGGCAACTTTGGTCCAGGCACATCGTAGATGATAGCCCTTGTCAGAATTAAAGTCTACATTCCTGTAAACTGCAGCTGTTCATGGGGCTATCTGCAACAGGTAACATATTATTTGATCACACCTATTCCACAGAGCTGTCTTCAGAATGTCCAAACTATCATTTTAAGACTCAGCTAATATTTTCTCCCACAAAAGTAGGCTTGCTGATGGCATTTCGAAGTCAGAGATCAGTTTTACTCTTGACTTTTTAAAACAACTCCAAGAGGCCCAGAAGTTGCACAGACAATGAAAGACTCAGTCAGAGAAAAGGAAGCAAATATTACACATCTGGGCTGGTGTGGCTGAGCTTGCGCCTGTTTGCTGACATCCAGTAGACCAGGGATCACCAACATGGTGCCCGCGGGCACCCGGGTGCCCCCAAGGACCATTTGAGGTGCCCTCGGACCTGTTCTAAAAATAGTACAACTCACTACTAAGCTGCATTTAAAATTTCATTTTATTCAGTTGTTATTCTTTTTTGTTGAGCATGCATCAGGGTATTCTTTTTTGTATTTATATATATTTAAAAATGTCTAACTTAAAAATATGCTCTTAAAAATATGGTTATTATACATTTTTTTCAATTTATGCTTTGTTATTTCCGAAGAGTTTATCAAACTGGTGCCCTTTGTATGACTCCATACCCACGAAGTAGCGCTCAGTTTCAAAAAGGTTGGTGACCCCTGCAGTAGACTGTTTTCAGACAGCATGATATGAAGAGCATGAGTCAGGTATTTGATCTGGTTTAGATCTGCAGCCACGCTGGTGTTCCTTGGCCCTGTGGGTGATCAGGGTGATGGAGCAGCTCCACTCAGATGCCTGATGGCTCAGAGTGCCGCAGAGCACCGGACACAGGCGATTATCAAACACTTGCAACGCAACACCGATCCCTGGATACAGTTGTCTGATAATGATGGTCAGGATCGCTTATCTCTCCGGTAATTCTCAGCAGACAGCAGCATAGCAGATATCAGCAATCTGACATCAGCATCTCTCCAAAAACAATGAGGGAGAGTTCACTGACCCTGTCCAGAGGCAACCCCCCCACTTCTGGTCCATCCCCCACCCCTCACTACACTTCATAAGCATCTGAAGCATAAAGCTCTAAAAATAAAACATCCTTTCTTGTGTGTGTTGCTCCTCGCTGGACTTCTCAAACATCTGCTGGGCATCACAGAACGACCTCGCCTCTCTCGGCTTTATTGTCTGTCGTGCGCAGTGACGGCGGAGCTGTGATTTACAGGCAAATAAAAATGTGATTTGGGGATTTTGGAAGAGGAGATACGATAGACTCGGGCGCGATGTGCTGGCTGCCGGCCGAGCTGACAGACCAATGGAACATCGGCGTGTCCATCTGTGTGTCCATCTGGTGCAACGAGGTGGAAAAATAGAAACTAAGAGCAGTCTTGCAACTGAGGTCGCAGAGACTCAAATGAAGATTAATGGCAATGCAAATCCTAAATTCAGGAGGTAACACAAAACAATAATACACCAGAGCTGAAAAACTGTGCAGGAGAATTTCAATTTGTTTAATTTGTTTTAAATTAGTTTTTTTGTCCATGTAAAAGTTAAGTTGAGCTACAGAATTTTTGGTAAATACTGTCGTAATTGCCAGATGACAGTGTACGACACGGGATGGGTACTTTAACAAGTATTATTTTTTTGTTAAAAGTATTATGACAAATATACATATACATTCAAAATCTGTGCATGTTTATGGCAAATATCTTATCAACAAAAAAAACACCCAATGCAACCATAAAACTTAATACGGCAATAATGTGTTTGCCTGCGTTTGAGTGTGTGTGTGTGTGTGTGTGTACATTTTAATTTGCTGTTTGAGCTAAGTATGTGAAAGATGTATTTTAACGAAACTCTCAGAAAGTCATCAGTGGATGCATATCTACAATGGATTGACTTTTTGATGCAACCAGATTCAAGATGCATACCTTCGTTAACACACAAATGGCTGTAATTCAATAAATTTTACACATATCAAAATAGTCTATGGAGAAAGATTGATACAGATATTGGGATTTTAGTGTGGTAGTAGCTAAGAGTGATCCTCAACATATAATCCAATATCTGTTTACATTTTTTTTTGCCATATACGATTGAAGTAAACTGTCTGTTAGCAAATAATCTCATAAACCAATGCAGGGATTTTAAAGAAACTTGCTGAAAATAATCAGTGAATATGCATCTGCAACAGATTAACTATTAGAATAAACCCAATTTAAGATGACTGCCACAGCTAAGCAACCTTAGCAGAAACATAAATGTCTATAACTCTGCCTATTTTGCAATATGCCATCCCAAACACATGCAATAATCTCACTTGAGCTGGATCTCAACATAATTTCCAAAATTGGACCAAAGGCTTTAACTGCTCATCATAAGATGATCTGAGTTTAAAGGGATTTGTATTCCTTTAAGGAATGCTAGGACTTTCATTTAAACTGGGTTTATTTTTGAATATACCTGTATCCATAAAACACAGGTTATCTGTGTTTTTATATAAATCACATGTTTTGGATTTTTTTAAATGCATCTGAACCTTTTTGTTCGCTTCAGCTGAAAATAGTTTAAAATGCCAATTACAGGACGGTTTGTGAATCCTGGGGAAAGGTCATTTTGGCAGTCTCATTTTTTTTTCACTGAATGGTCTTCTCATCGTGTGCAGCACAAGCCGGAGACCATCTCTTCTCACAGCATAGGGAGAGCATAAAACCCATAAAGCCACCAAACCACGGCTGTCAGCACATATTTTACTGTAACAGCGTGAACGTAAAGATTTTATTTGTTAGACCTTTGTGGAAAACGCACACACAAAAACACCTGATGTAACCAAAGCTGCTTTCAGCCCTTAATCCTGCAGGAAACTAAGTGTGAAAACAGACCCATTTCTGCTCTAAGAACATGAGATATAAATATATTTTCGTGGAAATTGTGTCTGTTGCAATTTACCAATACATTTTAGAAGTTTGTTGTTGGACTGAAGCTTCAAGTTAAATTAAAGTTTTGCTCATGAGTGGATAAGACGGATGACTGCAGTAATGAGGATGTTGCTCCGGTTTGCTGTGGTGAAGGAGCTGAGCTGAAAGGCAAAGCTAATTTACTGGTCTGTCAACATCCCAGCCCTCCACCTTTGGCCATGAGGTATTGATCATGACCAAAGAACAAGATCCTGAATCCAAGCAGATGAAACAAGGAGCAACTTGGAGTACCGACACTCCTCATCAAAAAGAGTCAGCTGAGGTGGTTCAGGCGACTGATTAGGATTCTCCCTGCGTGCCTCCCTCTTAAGGTTTTAGGCCAAATCTAAGGTGACCTCAGGGAGACCCAGAAAGCATAGAGAGGTTATGTTGTGTCTTGGGATGCCATTGAAGGAGCTGGATGGAGTTGGATTATGGCATACATCAACGTAAATACTAGGGATGCACAATATTATCGGCATGGTATCAGTATCAGCCGATATTAGCGTTTAAGTTAAATATCGGACATCGGCTATTCCATCAAAATAACTCACTGATATCAAAGATGCTGTTTTTGTATGACAATCCAGTGACAAGGATGTCTGCAGCGCCAGCACAACGTGATGACGTCACGCGCACCTACCTGATCTGATCACGGGAGAGAGGAAGAAGTCAAAACATCGGCGTGTGGACATTTTTTTTTTTTTCATTGAGGATGTTGGATTCCAAAGATTTTTGGACTACGTTGAGCCTCGCTACATCGTCCCCAATCAGAAATATTTTTCTGACGTAGCTTTACCTGAATTACAAGTCATCATTTCCGACGTCATTGGGAAGCTAACAGCTGATAGCACTTGTTTTACCACAGACATTTGAATGTCGTGTTAGCCTCGTTAGCATGATTAGTCTTACAGCACAATGGACAAAAACTTTGAACTTAAAAAGGCTGTTCTTCATACACAGGACTGCAGTTAGGAACCTGGAACAAACCTCCACAAGTGAGACAGCATCGCAGGTGACTAATGCTAATAAATAACATTTAACACTTTTCATTTAATATGAGTTAAAGTGCTATGCATATCTGTTACTGAATATATGTCATCAGCTCTTACAGCTGTTGCACAATTTTTGTGATAAATAAGCCTAAATAAGAGGGCTATGTTCTAACAAAGCAAATTATATTTAAAAAATCGGTATTGGTTTTCTGCCAAATAAGTTTTAACATATTGGACATCGGCGTATCGAAAATCCAATATTGTGCATCCCCAATAAATACCACAGATTTATGAAATAACATGGATGTATGGATTTTCAATACTCATCCAAACCTCTGCAGGAGCCTGAGGAGCTGCTGACAATCTCTAGTGGACATTAATTGAGAGACGGGGTACACAGTTTGCCAGTCTGTCACAGGACCAGAGACAAACAACCATTCATGGTTACAGCATCAATTGACAGTCACCTATTAACTTAACATGTCTGCTTTGGGCCTGTGGGAGAAACAATGGTACAAACCCACATGTGCATGAAGAGATTATACAAACTTTATTCAAAAAAGTCCCAATAGGAGTCAAACCCACGTCGTTCTTGCTGCAAGCTCCAATGTGCATCCATTTTCACAAACTGAGTCAGGCTCCAGATGTTCAGTCCGGCGGTCGGATCTTCGTGCACTGTAGTGTGATGAGGTTATATGGGAAATATAGTTTTAAGAGTAAAAAGAGATGCATCACAGTTTGGGGTAAGTTTTGCTTACACACTGTATATTAGTGGCTTTTAAATATGATCCAGAGATTTTCTGCTGAAGTGGTTGGTATAGGTGTTCTGCAGCCGTGTGCAGCTGTTATTACATAAGAACGGGGTTAGCGAGACATCTTACAGCTGTGCACAGGCCAGATTAAAACAAAGAGAATTTTAAAAAAAGCCTTGTAGGATATATGAACACAAATGGAGATGTTTTGATTGGGGTTCTCCTGGACGGTATTTGTTGTTTTGTGTTTTTGAATCATGCACCGTGGCTCTCTGTGCTCTTGCTCACTGTTGAGCTCTGCAGACGGATCCGTGGACCACGTCCAGTCTGTCAGACACAGATGGAGATTTTTTTTTTTTCTGTTCCTGCAGAGGTTCGGCTCCTTCGCAGCCAGCTCTGATAGGGTCCCTGCAGGTCAATACAAATCAAAACATTTTCTCAATCTCTCTCTCTCTCTGGTTTTCTTCCTTTCACAAACCGGGAGCAGCACCAGCCGGCCGTTTGGGGTCAGTTCAGTCAACAGGCAATAATGAAGCCAAAGCTGGGAAACACTGAGCACACAAAGCATAAAGGCATCACATATTCAACTAAAACAGACAATGATCTCTTTGTACTGTATTTTTTTATTTATCATTATTCATTATTTTGTTCCAGTCTCAGACAGTGAAGCCTGTTTACTGCACTGTGCTGTAAAGCTGTGAGGACAAGCTGGTGAAATCCTCCTCTCAGGGCTCTCTCCAGACCCAATCAGCACAGATCTGCAGTGGAGAGGGGGGAGTTTGTGGCTACGGTAGCATATCAGTGACGGGCATTTGATACTGCCTCTGCAGAGCACAGTCACATAATCCAGTTTGTGGCCAGAAAAGGGATAAAAAAAAAATGTTAATTCAACTGCGGCCAAATAATCCCCTGAAATAACAAGCTTAAAAGCTAAAACCCTCCATAATTTTATCTGGAATCTTCCATGCACTGACAATACCATGACACCAAAGTGGAGCAGGAAATGCATGGCTAACAATTCAATAGACAGAAGAGTCGCATTAAGGCTTAATTCGTCGCAAAGGGGAGCTTTAGGAAAGCCGTGGGCTTCAAATGATACAGAGACTGAATCAGAGATATCCAGCCTGCTGTGCCACTCATCCCATTGTGGTCAGGGGATCCTGGCAGCAGCTCAGCACACAAGTAGTTGTAACACTTTTCATCCTTATGCAGCAACTGTTACAATAAAGAGTCATGCAAAAAAAAAAAAATGAAAGAAAGAAAAACCGGCACTTTAGTTTGGCTAAAATTTAGATTTGATCATGGTTCAGTTTATTTTCCCCCGTTACAGAGAGGAGAGGGGAAATGGAAATACTTTCCATCCGTCCGTCTTGTGAGCTGAATAACTTGAACAATAAGTGAGGTGTTGACTTCAATTCTGCTGTTTGGCTGTGTCAAGCCATAAGAAAGGTCACTATCAAAAACTGGGTTGCCACGTCAAAATCAAAATCTGGGCCATCAGATTTTATATATATATATATATA
>JBBPBX010026980.1:22044-37656 GCA_038048925.1 Garcialebias charrua
GGTGGTGGTGTACGAGTGCGAGAAGTAATTGGCTGAGGGGCCAAGATGTTAGATGGCAGGACAGGTGGAGGGGAAAAGAGAGCCCCATGTGGTCATAAGTCAAAGCTATTATTCCCGCAACATTTGTCTTCAACCCGCAGTTCTGTGGAGTCAGCTTCTGCAAATGTTCTAATGGAAAAGTGCCAACGTCCTACGCTAAAAAAATACAAATAATCCTGCAGTTAGAGCACCGTTCGTTCAAAACAACTCTGTTCGTCTGAGTGAAAATGCTTTTTTTTTTTTTTAGAATGATATTCAAGAAAAACCTGAGCTGAACTGTGCAGGTGCATGTTGCAGAAAAATAAAATCAGGCTAAAACGTCTACAAGTTGAATGGAACTCGCCCTTTAATTATTGAATATTAGTTAAATAGCATGTGGCATTCGACGTGAGATTATTTAATCAAAAATAATTGACTTTTATTATTTTCTGATGTCAAAGGATAACAGATTTCCACATTTTAAAAAGCAGCAGAAATGGTTAGAAAATAAAGGAGTAAACATAAGGAGGTATCACTGCAATGACATCCATCCATCCATCCATCCATCCATCCATCCATCTTCTTCCGCTTATCCGGGGTCGGGTCGCGGGGGTAGCAGCCTAAGTAGGGAGGCCCAGACTTCCCTCTCCCCAGCCACTTGGAGCAGCTCCTCCGGGGGAATCCCAAGGCGTTCCCAGGCCAGCCGAGAAACATAGTCCCTCCAGCGCGTCCTGGGTCTTCCTCTGGGTCTCCTCCCGGTGGGACATGCCCGGAACACCTCACCAGGGAGGCGTCCAGGAGGCATCCTAACCAGATGCCCGAGCCACCTCAACTGGCTCCTCTCGATGTGGAGAAGCAGCGGCTCTACTCCGAGTCCCTCCCGGATGACTGAGCTTCTCACCCTATCTCTAAGGGAGAGTCCAGCCACCCTGCGGAGAAAACTCATTTCAGCCGCTTGTATCCGAGATCTTGTTCTTTCGGTCATAACCCAAAGCTCATGACCATAGATGAGGGTGGGAACGTAGATCGATCGGTAAATTGAGAGCTTTGCCTTTTGACTCAGCTCTCTCTTCACCACGACAGACCGGTACAGCGCCCGCTTCACTGCGGACGCTGCACCTATCCGCCTATCGATCTCACGCTCCAGTTTTCCCTCATTCGTGAACAAGATCCCGAGATACTTAAACTCCTCCACTTGGGGCACACCTTGGCTGCGCCTAGAAATTCTGTCCATAAAAGTTATGAACAGAATCGGTGACAAAGGGCAACCTTGGCGGAGTCCAACTCTCACCGGAAACGAGCCTGACTTACTGCCGGCAATGCGGACCAAGCTCTGACACCGGTCGTACAGGGACCTAACAGCCCTTATCAAAGGGCCTGGTACCCCATACTCCCGGAGTACCCCCCACAGAACCCCCCGAGGGACGCGGTCGAATGCCTTCTCCAAGTCCACAAAGCACATGTAAACTGGTTGGGCAAACTCCCACGCACCCTCCAGGACCCTGTTGAGGGTGTAGAGCTGGTCCAGTGTTCCACGACCAGCACGAAAACCACACTGCTCCTCCTGAATCCGAGGTTCGACTATCCGACGGACCCTCCTCTCCAGAACCCCTGAATAGACCTTACCAGGGAGGCTTAAGAGTGTGATCCCCCTATAGTTGGAACACACCCTACGGTCCCCCTTTTTGAATAGGGGAACCACCACCCCAGTCTGCCAATCCAAGGGAACTGCCCCCGATGTCCACGCGATATTGCAGAGTCGCGTAAGCCAACACAACCCTACAACATCCAGAGCCCTAAGGAACTCCGGGCGAATCTCATCCACCCCCGGAGCCCTGCCACCGCAGAGCTTTTTAACCACCTCGGCGACCTCAGCACCAGAGATTGGAGAGCCCGACCCAAAGTCCCCAGGCTCCGCTTCCTCAGTGGAAGACGTGCCAGTAGGATTGAGGAGGTCTTCGAAGTATTCCGCCCACCGACTCACAACATCCCGAGTTGAGGTCAGCAGCACGCCACCCCCACCATAAATGGTGTTGGTCGCGTACCTCTTTCCCCCCCTGAGACGCCGGATGGTGGACCAGAATCGCCTCGAAGCCGTACGGAAGTCATTCTCCATGGCCTCTCCGAACTCCTCCCACGCCCGAGTTTTTGCCTCAGCAACCACCCGAGCCGCATGCCGCTTGGACTGCCGGTACCTATCAGCTGCTTCCGGGGTCCCACAAGCCAAAAAGGCCCAATAGGACTCCTTCTTCAGCCTGACAGCATCCCTCACTGCCGGTGTCCACCACCGGGTTCGAGGGTTGCCACCACGACAGGCACCAACAACCTTGCGGCCACAGCTCCGATAAGCTGCCTCGACAATAGAGGCGCGGAACACGGCCCACTCGGACTCCATGTCCCCCGCCTCCCTCGGAACGTGTTCAAAGCTCTCCCGGAGGTGGGAGTTAAAGCTCCGTCTTACGGGAGACTCTGCCAGACGTTCCCAGCAGACCCTCACAATACGTTTGGGTCTGCCAGGTCTGACCGGCATCCTCCCCCACCATCGGAGCCAACTCACCACCAGGTAGTGGTCAGTTGACAGCTCCGCCCCTCTCTTCACCCGAGTGTCCAAGACATGCGGCCGCAGATCAGATGAGACGACAACAAAGTCGATCATCGAACTGCGACCTAGGGTGTCCTGGTGCCAAGAGCACATATACCATACCATACCATACCATTTTATTTATAAAGCACTTTAAACAGGAACAAGTCCACACCAAAGTGCTGGACAAACAAACACGCAACAGGCAACACAGACAATGAAGTACAACACGAAAAACATAAAAACATTGCAGATCATAAATCAAACGATCCAATACAAATCAGCTGGCATTGAAAGCAATGGAGTAGTAGTGAGTTTTTAACCGGGATTTGAAAACCGAGAGGGAGGGGGCCTGTTTGATGAGCAGCGGTAACTCGTTCCAGAGTCTTGGGCCTGCCACAGAGAACGCCCTGTCACCCCTGCGCTTAAGGCGAGTTTCTGGAACTATTAAGAGTACCTGATCCTCAGACCTCAAAGCACGTGGAGGGACATATGGGTGTATCACAGGGGTCACCAACCTTTTTGAAACTGAGAGCTACTTCGTGGGTACGGAGTCATACAAAGGGCACCAGTTTGATAAACTCTTTGGAAATAACAAAGCGTAAATTGAAAAAAATATATAATAAACATATTTTTAAGAACATATTTTTAAGATAGACATTTTAAAATATATATAAATACAAAAAAAGAATAACAACTGAATAAAATGAAATTTTAAATTCAGCTTAGTAGCGAGTTATGCTATTTTTAGAACCGGTCCGAGGGCACCTCAAATGGTCTTTGGGGGCATCCGGGTGCCCGCGGGCACCATGTTGGTGACCCCTGCTGTATCAGATCCGAGAGATAGGCAGGGGCGAGACTGTTCAGCGATTTGTAGACATACATGAGAATTTTGAATTGGATTCGAAGATGAACCGGTAGCCAGTGAAGGGAGGCCAAGACTGGTGTAATGTGCTCTCTTTTGCGTGTGCTGGTTAAAAATCGGGCAGCTGCGTTCTGAACCAGTTGTAATCGTGCAATGGTGGCTTGACTGACGCCAAACAGAAGTGAATTGCAGTAATCAAGCCTAGATGTAATGAATGTGTGAATCACTGTCTCCAGGTTGTTTTTGGATAATATGGGCTTCAGCTTAGACAGACGTCTCAGCTGGAAAAAACAGGATTTGATGATCATGTTTACATGACTGTGGATGGACACCCTTATGCTTAAACATGGTGTTCGTTATGGACAATCCATGACGAGCACAGAAGTCCAACAACAGAACACCACTCTGGTTCAGATCAGGGGGGCCGTTCCTCCCAACCACACCCCTCCAGGTCTCACTGTCATTGCCCACGTGAGCGTTGAAGTCCCCCAGTAGAACAAGGGAGTCCCCAGGAGGCGCACTCTCCAATACCCCCTCCAAGGACTCCAAAAAGGGTGGGTAGTCTGAGCTGCCGTTTGGTGCATAGGCACAAACAACAGTCAGAGCCCGTCCCCCCACACGTAGGCGAAGGGAGGCTACCCTCTCGTTCACCGGGGTGAACCCCAACGTACAGGCACCAAGATGGGGGGCAACCAGTATGCCCACTCCTGCTCGGCGCCTCTCACCAGGGGCAACTCCAGAGTGGAAGAGTGTCCAACCCCTCTCAAGGAAACTGGTTCCAGAGCCAGAGCCATGCGTTGAGGTGAGTCCGACTATTTCTAGTCGGAACTTCTCAACCTCACACACTAGCTCAGGCTCCTTCCCCACCAGAGAGGTGACATTCCATGTCCCAATGGCCTGCAATGACAATCACTGTGTAAATCACTGTAATGCCACTTTGGTGATATGTGACATTTGTGCTGTTATTATCCATGCTGCTGATTATCTCATGCTGCTGTATTCATTCATACCCATCTACTCACTACAAACTTGTGTTCGGGCTGCTGTTGTTGTGTCATGTTATTTTACATTTTTGGTGTTTAGCGCATATCTAAGTGTACTGTATATGTTAGATCCTTATATACGGTTTCTTTTTACACTTTATATTTTTGCTATTTTTGGGTGTAACTGAGACCCTGTGTACATAATTTAATTCCATCTCATGTACAAAGTACCACTTGTGATGGAAATGACAATAAAATGGACTTGAACTTGTATAGAAAATTTGATGCAAAATTGTACAAGCGGTACATCAATGTCCCTTTTCACTGAGGGATTTGAATAGTGAATGTTTGTAATTTGCAAAATAAGTTTTTCTGGACTGGAACTGAACAGGAAATGCAAATAAACCTTTGGTGCAAGATATTCACTGTGTATGAGTTACACTGTGTAGAAGAAGAGAGGTATTTTTTTATTTTTTGCTTGTTCGAGGTGAAGCAGAGTGACGGAGCCTGGTGAGTAAAGAAAGTAATTTTATTCATCAGGTGCAATGGTGGATCCAGGGGGTGGCCAATGGTGGCCTTGGCCACCATGGATTAATATTTGGCCACCCCAATCATTTGAAGAAACTATAATAAAACTACAATATTAAAAACTAGAAAGCATAGTTCCCTACAATGACCAAGGTGGCCAGTTTACCCCAAAATCCAAGATGGTGGTGGCCATCTTGGATTTTGATGAGAAAACACAATTTTTGACAGCCAACTTTCTTATTCCACAGTCAGCTTATTGCTTATTTTTGAAGTTTTGCAGCTGACAAAGTTTACATATATTTAAATATGGCAGCATTCATTTTCTTTTGATGTGGCAACCCAATTTCAGTAGAGACATTTCTTACACCTAGATGTAGTCACACACCAAAAGAGAGGTATTCTCACAACATGGACAGACGGAATTTCCAATTTCCCTCTTTGCTTCGCAACAGAGGACAAAATGTGTAAAGAGAAACCATTAGAAAACACAGAATGTAAATGAGAACATTTTAAACATTTTGGTGACGTTTTCACAATATTCTAACCAATGCATTACGTTGTGTTTTAACATTAAACATATTAAAAACAGCTAACCAAGGTATAGTAGTCCCTTGTTTATCATGGGGGATCCGTACCCTGAAGTCCCGCAATAAGTGAAAAACCGCGAAGTAGAGATACAGTAGTCCGAGTTCAAGTTCAAATGCATTAAACTTTATATTAAGGCTTTAGAAACCCTTCCCACAGTCTTGAAAGTTCTAAACTTGCGTCATTTTAACAACACATGTTACTGAATTTGACTTACTAGCTCTGCAGAACAGCAACAGCTCTGGTTCCGATGCAACTCTGTTTTGTTCCGACGGTTCGCTTCTGCAGACCTATGCAGCAATCAAGCCCACAAATCAGCCCTCTAAACATTTAAACCTACTAATTTTAACAACATACAGTACTTATATGTACGGAAGCTACAACATTTTACTTACCAGGCTCTGCAGTACAGGAGCAGCTAGGTTCCGGTCCGACCCAATAGATGAAAAAAGTCCTGGTTCAGCATGTCTGAAGCCCACCGCCCCATCAGCTTGATGTGCGCATGCTGCTGCACTGGATTTAATCCACCATCTCTGGCCTGGTCTAGACCAGCACAGCGCAACCAGAACCAGGCTGAACCCTGCAGCCGTCTGTCGTCTGCAGCTCGATTCGGGTCACACTGATTCTGGATCACTTTGAGATTTTTATTAATGAAAAGTGCGGTATAAATTGAATTCATTATTATTATGGATCAACTGCAGCCCAGCTACTCAGCAGTGAAGATACAACTTGAAGGATGAGTTGCCAGTTCTGTGAGTAACAGAACGTACAGAACTTTTGACTTTGCTGCAAAACTTTGCCTCCATTTGCAGCAAGCAGCGGTTGAAAGAACAGTGTTGACTTCCGGGAAGTGAACTGAAGGCTTCTGGGTAATGTAGTTCTTTAGACTGGCAAAAACAGTGATGGGTTAATGAAAGAAAACTACCAATTGGCAGTGTTTTTTTGTTGTTGTTTAAAAAAAATTTACATGTATAGTACTTAAAAAAAACGTGATAGAGCGAGTCCGCGATAAACGAACCGTGAAGTAGCGAGAGACTACTGTACATTTTTGTACCTTTCCTTTTATTTTTCCTCTTGTTCTTATCGATTAACGTTTTGCTTTGGTTGATTTATTCCTCATATTTAATCTTGCTTGTTCATTGCTGGTGTGTTGTATTGATCTCTACTTTTGTGTCTGAAGAATCCTGTTTGTAGAGTTTGACGCCATATTCCCATCCTCATCACAATAAACGAGCTCTCACTGTAGAAAGTATAAATTCAGAGCGTATTATCAGCAAATGAAGCAATTAGAAGTCTTTTGTCAGCGTGTTGTCTTTTGTCATGATGCAACAAAGACAGAAGTGGAAAGAAAATTAGAAGTTGATTGAGTTGAAAGTTTTGATTCCCTTCAGTGCATCAACAGGTCAAGGTCAGACGGAGGACAATCAAATGTACGAAGCTTTGTGTTTCCCAGTTTACTTTCTGTGCACATCATCAAACTAACTTGCTGAAGGGTACTTTGTCATCCAGGAGATATAATTTGCTGTGCTGGAGAGTTCCCAGCTGGAGTTTTGACCCACCCCCACTGAGTTAAAGGCTCTGCCGGCAACAATGGGAGATTTGCCATTTCTACACCAAACTAATGAAGATTCATTTACACCAAACTTATAATACAGCAGGTTGGGAGAAAACAATGGAGTCAATAACTTAAGTGTATATTTCCTGAACGACTTCTCCTATATATAAAAAAAAAAGCTGTCCCAATGTTATTTCCACAGCTTTTAGCAGAGGGATAAACAGCGCTGAAGAAACCCTGCCTCCCAGGTATTACATTTATATATTCATAAACTGTTTTTCCCAATTATGCCATGGTGACAAGTGTATTTGCTGGCTGTATAATATTCAGAGGCAGCGTTTGCACATGTGTGGTTAGATAAAGCGTTCCAGTGGTGTTATTGTTTGAATATTAATGAACATATGGGATCTGGAGTGACTTGTCTTTGTAAATTGCTTTTTTGTCAGTATTTTTTTTTTTTAAAACAACATTCCATTATTTGAGAAGTTTGACCCACTTCACTTTTCTTTGAAACTGTGTTCACAGACCAGTTTTCCATAAATTCAGTTTCCGGGAAATACGGTCACCTTGAGAGCAATGTAAAGCAAAAAGCTCAAAACGAACCAACTTTAACTGAAGCATTAAATATGCATCGTGCCACTCGTGGTGAATCGTCAGTCTCACTGCAACGTAATAAAGACCGAACAGTCTTCATCTCACTGTGATGAGCCTGAATAATTGAAACAGCAGTTATTTGTATCCATCTTGCTCCATCTGAACCCAAGGAAATGTGCTGTGACAGATCGCTCACATCTCTTGTTAACTGATAGAGCCTGAGTTACATTTGGACATTAATAACACAGGTCTTCAAACACTGATCTGACTCATTAACGCTGATACTGGGACATAATGGAAAAGATTGGTCCAACTTTGCTCCATTAATTTCTAATTTTCATTACTTTTTTTTCCTATTTCAAAAACTTACGTCTAACATACAAAGCTCTCAGCTACCTAGCTCCATCTACCCACACCTGCCTCCACCTTCATTTGCCCCACCCTGGGCCCTTGAGCAAGGCCCTTAACTCCCATCATCTGCTCCCAAACAGGTCTCACTTGAAAATAAGTCCACGTATCTCAATGAGACTACCTGTATAATAAATGTTAAAATAAAAAAATATTTTAAAAAAATCACACATATGCCTACATCATTAGAATAATCTGCATTCTCTCCAAGCATGATCTCCCCTCCCCTCCTGAGGGCACGCTTGCCAACAATCACAACTCATTCCCCCACATGGACCTCACCACCACCCTCACTCCACACATACAATAGTTCTGTTCAAAATACAATTTAAAGGTTTAAAGTTATGGCACAACAGTTCATGATTTCTTATCTGGCAACCCTGCTGAAAATAGGTCAACAATAGCAGCATCCAACTGCCATTTGAGAGTAAATCTGTGTAATTCTTATGGTTTAGTACATATTTACACATTAGTAAGTGAAGTATGTGTGTAAAGGTGCATTGTTTACTTTGAGTGCATTTCAGCATTGCATATCAATAAATCAGAAAAACTAGAGGAGTGGAAATCTTCAAACTACACCATTTGATACAAATTGTACTTTATTTTTCATCTAAACTAGTATTTTTCTCTTTTTAAAACCTGATGCCAACAGATACTATTTGAACAAAACCTTACTGAAATTTGACGAATTCTATAATAATAATAATAAACTTTATTTGTATAGCACCTTCCACAATGCCTTGCATTGACCAAGGTGCTTAACAGGATAAAAAGAAGAATAAACGGGAACAATAAATCAATGAAAATAGAATAAGAAACCACAGCGATAAAAGAAGGCAATGGAAATAAAAAATGCTACATACTAAAATAACACAAGTAATAAAAGTTACATACAGAAAGCTTTTTTGAACAAGTGGAAATAAAAATGCAATTGAAATAAAGATGCTACATACTAAAATACAAAATAATAAAAGTTACACACTGAAAGCTTTTTTGAACAAGTGGGTCTTCAATTTGGTTTTGAACAGAGTCGGATCGGAGGTGGCACGCAGCTCAAGGGGGAGGCTGTTCCAGGCTTTTGGGCCGGCGACAGAAAATGACCGGTCTCCCCATTGTTTGTACCTCGAGCGAGGCACCTCCAGCAGGTGTTGACTGGCAGATCGTAAGTCCCTGCCAGGCTGATGGACTTTCAGAAGTTCTGAGATGTAGAGGGGAGCAAGTCCATTCAGAGCTTTGAAAACAAACAGCAGCAACTTGAACTGTATCCTGAACTGAACTGGGAGCCAGTGTAGAGAGGACAGGACAGGAGTGATGTGTTCATATTTTCGTGTGTTGGTCAAAAAGCGCGCGGCAGAGTTCTGTACAAGCTGTAAACGGGAGATGGAGGATTGATTAATGCCAAGATACAAAGCATTACAATAATCAAGTCTGGAGGTCACAAAGGCATGGATGGCCTTCTCCAGATCACCACGACTAAGAAATGACTTGACTTTGGAGAGCAGACGGAGCTGAAAGAAGCTGGTCTTGACAACAGAACTGATCTGTTTATCAAACTTTAAATTGGAGTCAAGCTGCACTCCAAGATTTCTGACCACCGAGTTGAAGTGGGGGAGGGGAAAACCAACACTGGGACTGGGAAGGATGTTGCTGGTGTCATCAGGTGCACCAAACAAAATGCATTCAGTTTTATCTGTGTTTAGGTGGAGGAAGTTTTGAGAGAGCCAGTGCTTAATGTCATTTAAGCAGTTGACAAGAGTGTTTGAACTGAGTGAGGGGTTGGGAGTGACTGGCAGATAGATTTGTAAATCGTCTGCATACATGTGAAAAGACAGGTTATGACGTGCAATGATTGATCCTAATGGCAGCATGTAAAGAGAGAAGAGGACTGGCCCTAGAATAGATCCCTGTGGTACGCCAGAGGTCAGAGGGGTTGATGAAGAGGAGGACAGATCGCCTATCATGACAGAAAAAGTTCTCCCAGACAGGTAAGATTTGAACCATTCAAGCACAGCTCCCTGGAGGCCAACCTGCTGAGACAAGCGGTTGATTAGTACCTGATGGTCGACGGTGTCAAAAGCTGCTGAGAGGTCTAACATCACCAGCAGAGCAGGGTTTTTTGCATCCAGGGACAGAAGAATGTCATTCTGTACTTTGAGCAGTGCAGATTCAGTGCTGTGACGAGCTCGAAAACCTGACTGAAATTTTTCAAACAGGTTGTTGAGTTCTAGAAAAGATTGAAGTTGAATAAAAACAATCTTTTCTAGGACCTTTGATAGAAATGACAGATGGGAAACTGGCCTGAAATTAGAGAGAGCTGTAGGATCTAGGCCTGGTTTTTTTAGAAGAGGCCTGACCACAGCATGTTTGAAAGCAGATGGCACAAAACCTGAAGTTAGACAGCTGTTGATAAATGACAAAACACAAGGACCAATTACATCAAAGCATTGTTTGAACATTTTAGAGGGAATGATGTCCAGAGAACAGTTTGTTGGTTTCATCTGCTGAACCACCTTGGTGAGTTGAGGCAGTGAGACGAGATCAAACTGGTCAAAAACAGCAGTGGTTATTGTAGAGGTACATGACAGGATGGTGTTGGATGAACTGACAATGTTCTGTCTGATAGAGTCTATTTTGTTGACAAAATAGCTCTAAACAGCTACTAGTATCAGATTATTTAGATTTCTTTAAACATCTTGGCAAATCTCTCTTGGATGTAAATTTTTTGAACAGTAAATTGATGTGAAGCTGCAGGGTCTCACCATCTAACTCGTGATCTGAAACGTTTTTGTGTTTTGTTGTGTTGGTCTCACCAGCTGAGCGATCCGTACAAAAACTAAAACTACTACACTTCTGTTTAAAGAACGCACATCACACCCGCACGTTTTGAATAACCTGTCGAGATATCTGGCAACATTCCTTCCCAACTGCGTCAATCAAACTGCACCGTTGTTTTTTTAATTAATTTTTTTACTTTTTTACTTTTTAACCTATTTGTTTTGTTAAAGCACATCCACAATCTCTACTTGCAGAACCCCACACACATACTAAGTGAGCCAAATATGTCTGCCCGACATTAAATCAGACAAAGATAAATTACTTTGTAATAAACACAAACAAGATCTGTCTGTGCAAATGAATAACTGAGTAAAAACAAGTATATTTCTACATATATAATTTCCTCTAAAGAAAATGAACACATTTAGATTTTTTAACCGACGGGCAACAGAACATCTTAAATACACACAGACACACTGGTGGAACCACAGAAGGGAAGTGTGGGCACAGAAAAAAAAATCTATATTTTCTACAACTACTTCCTGGTAATTGATCCCTACCCTTGCACATTGATCTGCTCCCAGTTTGCCATTTCTAGTCCTGGTTCTGCTTTTCTTTTCCTGCTGAGACACAGGGAGCTCTGCATCTGTTTGATCTCCTCACCGAGGGTCCCACTCGAGTGTCACAACAGCAAAGTGAAGCCTGTGTGTCCTGACCTCTCGACCCGGCTGTTTGTGTTGCTCCTGTGCTGTCAGCTGTTTGTGGACCAGGACACAGCCGGGTCGAAAGACACAGGAGGGGAAATTCCATCAAACTACTTTGGCAGCTTATCGACACGCAGGTCACGGGTTTTGTGTTTTCTATGAAAACCTGCACAAAGACTTCCAAGTATTACAAATAGCTTGCCGATCCATGTGAATTTGCTTCCTGATTAAAATTGTGCAGCTCAACCTAAATAAACAATCTGTTTCTTTTACAGTAGGGTTCTATGGAATGGCTATGAACACTTAATATCTTACCTGTTATAGATAGCTCTTTGAACCTTGTAATGAAAAATTATAGTGGCAATATAAACATTAATTTAATAAAATTTGCATTAACGGCTATGGACTTTTAAAAGATTGGAGTGGTTTTACAATTGGTTTTGCCGTGACTAGCCATTAGCTCATCAATCCAGGCAGTCAGAATAAACTCTATTTATATAAAGTCAAAGTCAACTTTATTGTCAGAACTGCAATATGTACAGGACATACACAGGATTGAAATTGCGTTTCTCTCAGTCCCTTGGTGCAACAGTAACCATTTAAACACTAAAACACTGAAACATTTAATAAACAAACATAAAATAGTAAAAGTGTAACACTGTCCTGAGTTTTTGCATAGTAGTATAAAAGTATGAAAATTTACACCAACACTAAAACACTAAACATTTAATGAACATAAGCATAAAATGAAATAATAAAAGTGTAATACCTGTACTGTCCTGAGTTTTTGCATAGTAGTATAAAAAAAGTATAAAAAGTATATCTAAAATAAAGTGAGAATGTTTAAAGAGCTATTTACTGCGAGTAAGATGAAATGTTCATAACATTCCTATGGATCCTCATTTCAAAGATCTGAACTGTCTCTTTAAGATCAAAATTCTAATTAAATACAGAAAAGGAACAAAAAAAAAAGTTTATCACATCAATTATTGTTGCAAATAGATATTTAGGCTGGTGAAGATTCTCAGTCATCCAGGACATGATAAAATCAAAAAAAGGTGTTCAATACAGAAACAACTGGACTTTATTTGTAATAGAAGACGTTTCGCTTCTCATCCGAGGAGCTTTTTCAATTCAAAGAGCAGAGTGTGGGAGTAAGGCTTTAAAGGCTGAGGCCCTGTACACACGTAGCCGTTTATCTGTAAAACCGAACAGTTTAGCATGCGGTTTAGCCTTTCATCCACACGTGAACGCCGGTTGATGTAACTATAAACGAATAATAACAAAACTCCGGCCAAAGTGAAGATTTGAGAACTCTCCGTTTTCGAGTCTGCATGTGGACGTTCAGAACGGAGCTTTCTGCTCCAGCTGGACCGGCAGAACACAGCTGGAGCGGCGGTCACGTCACATAATGCTCTAAAAAAAGCACTAAAAAGTCAACATACCTGCTCTGACATGATTCCTAGTCGACATTTTGCTGCGTTTTATTAACTTTGTACTCCAACACGGTATTTAATAGTAGTTAAACCTCACGGTCTGTCCACACAAACGAAAGAAAATAAATAAATAAATAACAGGAAGTCGCGGCTGCATGGGTGAAGGGTTGTGACAGCACTACACTGCCACCTATGGGTTCAGCTTATTCATTACAACTTTACAACTTCTGTGGTGAAAAAAACGGGACATGTAAACAAACATTTTAAATATTCGAACATGTATGGACAGATATATTTTTTGTGTGCAAATATTCGTTTTTCAAACACCAGGCTACGTGTGTACAGGGCCTCAGAACGGAGGTTTCTGCTCCAGCTGGACCGGCAAAACTGGTTCTACCGGTCCAGCTGGAGCGGCACTCACGTCACATAATGCTCTAAAAAAAGCACTAAAAAGTCAACATACCTGCTCTGACATGATTCCTAGTCGACATTTTCCTGCGTTTTATTAATTTTGTACTCCAACACGGTATTTAATAGTAGTTCAACCTCACGGTCTGTCCACACAAACGAAAGAAAATAAATAAATAAATAACAGGAAGTGTGGCTGCATGAGTTGAAGGGTTGTGACAGCACTACACTGCCACCTATGGGTTCAGCATATTCATTACAACTTTACAACGTTCTGTGGTGAAAAAAACGGGACATGTAAACAAACATTTTAAATATTCGAACATGTATGGACAGAGATATTTTTTGTGTGCAAATATTCGTTTTTCAAACACCAGGCTACGTGTGTACAGGGCCTGAGATAAGATACACACATACCTATGTGACAAATCACACCTCACACCTTAACAGTAGGGTTTGTTAAGTAGATATTTAGAAAATAAGGCCCTGTACACACGTAGCCGGATATCAGTAAAACCAAATAGTTTATCATGCGGTTTGGCCTTTCATCCACACGTGAACTCCGGTTGATGCAACTATAAACGAATAATAAAAAAACTCAGACCAAAGTGGAGATTTGAGAATTCTCCGCATTCGAGTCTGCGTGTGGACTTTCAGAACCGGAGGTTTCTGCTCCAGCTGGAGCAGCGCTGACGTCACATAATGCTCGGCGAAAAAAAAGCGCTAAAATGTCAACATACCTGCTCTGACATGATTCCCAGTCGGACATGATTCCCAGTCGACATTTTCCTGCGTTTTATTAACTTTGTACTCCAACACAATATTTAATAGTAGTTCAACCTCGTGGTCTGTCCACACAAACGAACGAAAATTTTTTTAAAAAAATAACAGGAAGTTGTCGTTGCTTTGAAGGGTTGTGACGGCACTACACTGCCACCTATGGGTTCGGCATATTCTTTACAACGCTCTGTGGTGAAAATAAACGGGGACATGTAGACAAACATTTTAAATATCCAAACATGTATGTACAGAGATATTTTTTTTCCCGCAGATATTCGTTTTTCAAACACCAGGCTACGTGTGTACAGGGCCTAAATGTTCAGTCTGAAAACATCAATGTTTGTAACAAACACTGAAACAAATTAAATTAAATTATATTCAGTTTATTTTATAGTGCCAAATTGCAACAGAAGTCATCTCAGGGCACTGAACAGAAACATTCATACACATAAAAAAAAACAATTAATAAAAGTTTTCTATCTAAGGAAGTCAGCAGATAGTGTTGAATTTTCACTTCATCACCGACTCTCATCCTGAGCAAGCACAAAGGAGACAGTGGAAAGGAAGAAGCAGAACCAGGCTCATTACAAGCAACCATTTACTTCAAACGGCTGAGTTTGAGAGGAACAGGAAGGAGAAACAAACATAGAATGGCAGGTCCACATGTACTTTCTATAGGAGGAAAGACACAAACACATGTTAAGGATGGAAATAGTGACAAACACAAACGCAGAGCAAGTAAAGACAGCAGCAGAGTGAGGAAATGTGGTCAATTTGTCATCCAGCAGTCCAAGCCTATAGCAGCATAACTAAGGGATAGTTCAGGAAACCCAGCCAACACAAACTATAGGATTTATCAAAAAGGAAAGACTTTAAGCCTAATCTTAAAGTGGACAATGTGTCAGCCTCACTGACATAAACTGGAAGTTGGTTCCACAAGAGCCTGATAACTGAAATCTCTGCTTCCCATTTTACTTTGGAAAGCTCTAGGAACCACAAAAAAACCTGCAGTCTGAGAGCAAAGTGATGTTATGAAAAAAAGATCTGTAATATATATGGGGGAGTGGTGGCGCAGTGGTTAGAGACGTGGGCCTGTGATCGGAAGATTGCCGGCTCAAGCCCCGGTACTAACAACATCAAATAATATGGGTGGAAAAAAGTGAAACACCCACACCTGCCTCCACCCTCATTCGCCCCACCCTGGGCCCCCAAGCAAGGCCCTCAACCCCCACCATCTGCCCTCTCTTGAAAATGAGTTATTGTGGCTCATTGAGACTACCTGCATAAATAAAGGGTAAATGGAAAAAAATACCATCTTTTATTTTCCCAGTGGCAGCTGGTGGAGTTTTCTCCGGGAGGGCTATAGCTTAAAAAAAAGTATATATATATATA
>JBBPBX010026981.1:1158-37656 GCA_038048925.1 Garcialebias charrua
TATGATGGCCTCCGGGGCTCACCCTCTTCCTCGTTTTGAACCACTTTGGCATGACTGTTTCAGAGGAGTTGACGAGGACGAGGGCATGACCCAAAATAGAGGGTGGGTCCGGAGGAGAAGGCGGGCCCCAGAGGCCATTTTAGCACCAGCAAACCGTTTTTTTTTTCTGCTATGGAGTACGGTATGCTATTCGTGGGAATCAGTTTGTTTGGTGGCTTCTCGGATTGACGAAGTCCTTTGGATGAAGGACGAAACGTCTCAGCTAAAAAAACACACCAAAAAAAAAAACTGTCCAGATGACCTGACTGAACATTGATGGATCTTATATGTGGATTATTGAGCATGAACTTTGGTGTTTTTCTTTAACTTTTGAGTAATCCTGCAAACAGAAAGTAGAACAGCCAGTACACTGATAGCTCAATTTTTTGACATAAGTTTCAGTATTTTCCATAAAACTGACAAATATTTCCTTGAACATATTTGAGGATAATAATGTAGTACAACACCAAAATTCTAGAATTTTATTATAGATTAAATATAAAGCTGGTCTATAAGTACCATTTCTTCCAGGGTTTACATGGTTCTGTTTTAGGCTAAAAACACATACTACCCTTTGTTGATGTGTTTTTCCTTATTCCTCATCCTTGTTGTCTGTTCACTTTATGCCAGTGTTGTCAATTATATGACTGTGCTCTTCTTCTTTTGACTTTGAATGCTTATTTCCAATCAAAACATAAGCAAACACTCATAAAATGATAGAGAAATGCTCGGAGCACCATGCATATTTATGTGCACACAGACAAGCTCAGGAGGATATAAATAAAATAAACATACAAGTAATTGTGTTTTCCCCATCAGTCAGCAACAGTGTTTATCATTCCAAAAACTCAATTATCCTAGATAATTATTATTCGGAGTGTTCTTTGTAAGCTTGCATGATCACAGACCACATGTGTCAGCACTCCCTCCGGTTCACGTGTGCTCATAAACACGCACAGCCCTTTTTAAATTCTGATAATTTGTTCAACCAACAGACCTCCTGAAGGGGTTCTCCTCAAATGTACTATAAGTAATAATTTCTAAATGTGTAAATGAGTAGACTTTTGTCCTTTTGTCCCTGCAGAGAAGATTGTTTCATGTAAGCTTGAATGTGAAAGGAATATAAACATGTTTCCAGAAGTGTGATATCTAGAAGCATACCTCTCTAAATACAATGTAAAGAACAAAAAGGATCCGAATTGAGAAAAGGTCTAAAATTTTAACATTCACTTGTGTCTCACAAATTAATCCTAACACGGAACAAGAAGATTATGATCTGTTGTGACAGTAAATTTCAAATATTAGCATCAGCTCACTGTCATATGTACAATAAAACAATTCTCATTGGATTATCAGAACATTACTGAAAACTGAGAATCTTCACCAGCATATCAGAACATTAGTTTAAGAAAAAGTAAATTAATCCCAAATTCATTGTTGTTATATAATTAAAATTAATCTGAAAAAGTGTACCATAAAAAAAAAAAACTTTAACACATAATTCCTTTACCAAATTCATACCTACTTGCACCTGCTTCTTTTATAAAAAAAATAAAAATAAAATAAACTTCTGATATCGGAGACAAAAATACACTGTGCTCCACAACTTTCCCTTTTTCTTCTATGCCAAAAATACATCAGCCATCGACCGGCTGTATTTGAGAACGTAGATGCATGAAATGCAGAAGAAATGAGCACAGCCTACTTCTGTTCCGCAAATATACCACACCATGCACTATTCATTAATGTCATGGTGAGGGGTTCATTCAAATTTGGCATACTTTGTAGATTTGTATCATTTCATTTCATGCAAAAAAGGCTAAAACATTTCATGAATAAATGATTCAAAGTTTTGTCGTCAAAAAGATTGCCAATCTCATGTTGGCTTAAAGTGAGTTTACAGGGAAGAAGTTAGAGTAGATTACAGAAACATGAAGCACGTGTTGAGAATTTTCACATATTAGTTTATTCCTATTTTCCATCTTGATCTACACTATATATTATGCTTACTTTCAATACAATAGTTTTAAAGTTAAAAAACATTTTTTTTTATTAAAATATCTAAGGCTCCATGTCTAAACATACAAATGATCTGTTATAATTTTGTTCACGTCTGAAATATAGTTATTAAAACAATTAGTCTTAAAATCTGTTCTGTATTTGAAGCATTTGTTTTAAAGAACCAATGCTTCCAGAAGCCTGTCTTTTAAACACAAGTCTCAGACTTCTCTCTGTACCTTCATCTCTTGCAGCGAGCCGATGTGGGGCTTTCTGCTCTGACCATCACGCCTGAGCGAGAGAGCGTTGTGGACTTCACCACACGCTACATGGATTATTCTGTGGGTGTTCTGCTGCGCAAGGCCGAGCGCACAGTGGACATGTTTGCCTGCCTGGCACCCTTTGACCTGTCGCTGTGGGCGTGCATCGCAGGCACCGTGCTCCTAGTGGGCATCCTGGTGTACCTGCTCAACTGGCTCAACCCACCGCGGCTGCCCATGAACTCTGTGTCTTCAACCACTCTTTACAATTCCATGTGGTTTGTCTATGGCTCCTTTGTGCAACAAGGTAAGTAGAACATGCTTTTTGTTTCAAGTTCAGTTGTTTAAAGTGAACAAATACAAGTTCAGGAAAATATTTTTTATTTGTCACAAGAATTCCATCCATCTATTATCTCTACCCGCCTTTTCCTTTCCGGGTCACGGGGGTCACTGGTGCCCATATCCAGCAGTACAGTAGGTGCGTTTACATGGACATAAGTAATCAGATCAAACGGCCGATCGGATCAAAAGTGTGTCATGTAAACACCCCGTTCGGATCATTTTTTGTGTATTCGGCGTGATCCGTCCTAATTTGTGATCAGTTCAAAACAGGTGGTTTACACCGATCCGTTACCCGTTCGGTGTGCATGTAAACACTTGATCCGTTCCGTTTATCAAACTGTCCTGACTGCGCATGTGCGCTGCGCACCCCCCCACTCCACCCCTCGTGTTTTCCTTCTCCGCCTGGCTAGTGGCTAACGCTAACATGGTGGGGAAGCAAAACTGGTCGGTGAGCGATGCAACATTTCTAATGGAAACATTAAAATAGCTCAAAACTATCGAACGCCTTGACCGAACGTGTAGGAACACGGAGTTATTTAAACAAGTACATGAAAAGCTGGAAGAAGTCGGAGATCGCTGGAAGAGCTTGAAAGCTAAGTGCTACAAAGCTAAAAACAACAACGGGAGAAGTGTCTACGACCCCACCACTTTTTTATTTTACGTGTTGATGGACGAACTGATGAGAGATCTGCCACTTCCAACACAGCAGGCAGCGGTGTGGATCTTATGAGGAGAGGAATCTGAGGACTACAGCCCCGAAGCTAACCAGAGGAGCATAGCATCCTTTCTGGTAAGTTAGACTCTTCAAACCACATTAACCCTCTGTACTGTATTACCTGGAGTAATTAGAAACAACAAATGTGTTAAAATGTAATTATAATAAGAAATAAGAGTAGCTTTAGGGCAGTACAGTACTACTGTATTGTACATTAAAACTCCAACTACAGGTAACCACATAATTAACCTAACAACTTTCAACATATCAGAGGTCCAGTTAGACTTTATTTTGTTTGTTTTTCAGATGATAAGTCCAGCTTTGAAGAGGCAGCTGGCAGCAGCACACAACAGACAGTGGCAGGTGATGGTGGCTGGTGATGGTGGCACATGATGGTGGCAGGTGGCAGAAGATGAAAGAGTCCCACGTCTTCTACTGAGAAATCCCAAGAAGTTCACACATGAGCTTTAGAACAACTCAAAACTGATTTGAAAATGTTTCAATTCTCCACAACCATGTTTATTTGTCCCCTGACAGATATGTAAATGTATTTTTTACACAGACATTAGGATTGATAGTTTATGGTACAATTAAGATGTCCTAACTTAATACAGTCAGGTGGTTTAATAAGGACTCTGAGTTTCTGCATGACTCACAGGATAAAAACACATTTGCTGTTCTATCAGGATACAGAAACATACATTTTGGAAGTAAAATCAAATATTTTGTCACCAATTTTTAGTTGTCCTATATCACATGCATACATTGAAATTGTGAAAGTATGTGATGAGATGATAAAGAAGTTACTGAAGAAGTACAGTAACTGTAGTTTTAAATGACCAAAGAATGTTTTTTTGTTTTTGTTGTCATCATTACAAGATTTGATCTGTGCACATCGTCTGTTTTGCACAAACGTGTTGAATGTTTAATTTTTGTTTTTCTGATATACCTCAAATTGCACTAAGAATGAAACATGTTTCTAACAAGCAATATCAACTGTTTACAAGAATGTGTTAAAATGTTTGGTCCATTAAAGAGCTCAGATGTTCACTAGTATTTGCAGTTTTTTATTGTGATAATAAATTTATACAAATGTTAACTGCATGTGAACACAAATACATGACAAGTATCTTTTTAGAAGAACTCCACTGTGACTTCAGCAACCTGAAGGTCATCTCTACCTCCACCTGACAGCGCCAAGGTAAACATTAAATGACTTGAGGAGTCAGACGAGGAGAGTTTGTGTATCCTTTGACGAGCCAGTCCAACAGCAGGTATGTTCCTCACAGACTGCAAAAAAAGAACATGCCAATATTTAGTGTTCAACTTTTTATTTGTTTAAAGGCATGGTTCAAACAAATTTTATTTTAAATAAAACTTTACAGTAAGTATGTCTACTGATTACTTAGCTGTAATAGTTGTAAAACTAAATACAATATAGTAAATGTTAGCCTTACATTTTGGCAACATTTAACTCCATTTGTTTAAAGACATGGTTCAAACAAACGTTTTTTTTTTTAAATAAAACTTTTACAGCTAAGTATGTCTACTGATTACTTAGCTGTAATAGTTGTAAAACTAAATACAATATAGTAAATTTTAGCCTTACATTTTGGCAACATTTAACTATTTGTTTAAAGACATGGTTCAAATAAACATTTTTTTTTAAATAAAACTTTACAGCTAAGCATCTCTACTTTGAGATACTTGGCTGTAATCGTTGTAGTAAAACTAAATACAATATAGTAAATACAGTATTAGCCTTACTTTTGGCAACAGATGAGCCCTTTGAGTCTGAGTGACGCAGGACATCATGGGCACTGCCTGGCATCGTGACACTGATGCTCCAGAAACAGGAAAACAGAGGAAGAATAGTAATTAATAACAAATACAGACAGTATCACGCAGACAGGTAGAAAAAGAAAGGACAAAAAGTTTATTAGCATACAGCGTTTTTATTATCTTACCAGTTGTTGTCCACGACAGCTTGGAGGACAGAGGACGTCCAGCGCTCTCATCCTGTGAATAAAAAAACTAAAAGCACGCGCTGCTTCACCTGTAGTTCAATCAGGGAGTTAGTAAAAAAAACTCAGTCGCCGTCATTACAATCTGGTGCGGGTCCATTTTTGACGTCTTGTTTACTTTCGTCCCGGAAGTAACTTCTTCTTCTGTGGTTTTAACGGAAGTAACTTCTTCTTCGGTGTTTTTTTAAGGGGAGTGTACCACTCTGCGCATGTCAGAACTTCTGATCAGAATAAAAGCCTGCTGCATGTAAACACTCGTCATGAACGGATTGTGCCCATGTAAACGGTGCTATCTAATTATGCGATCAGAACACATTTCAATCAGGTCACAAAATTTTGTCCATGTAAACACAACTGTGTGAGCGAGGTACACCCGGGATAGGTTTCAAATCCATGACAGGGACACGTAGAGACAAATGAGACAACCATTCACTCTCTCACTCACACCTAGGGACAGTTGTAACTTTAGTATTACCAATCAGTCTAACACAAGGCTTAATTTCTAATCCAACTGATGCCGGTATGCAAATAGTGGGCGGGGCGGTGGGGGGGTCCACGCGATTTCCTGCATTTTGGTGTATTTAACATCTACGTTTATCTACTTTGAACCCAAACAGAGGACCTGACTTAACTGTTTTAGACTTTTCTTCCTGGTTTATTGAGTATGCATCAGGATACGTTTACCTACATTTATAAACACTCCGCTTCTGTCAAGCATCCCCCCTCCTCCCCCTTACTTGACAGAATCATCAAGTAAGTCGGGCTCGTTTCCAAGCCTGTCTCTGTTCCTGCTCGTTGCTGTTTGACTCCACATGAACCTCCAGGCGCCTCCCTGAGGTTGTGAGCTCCTGCCCGTGTACGACTGCCTGATTAGCTCCGCACTCACCCCCATCACTCTTTTAGGGGCGGAAATTTTTTTCAAGTTTAGACACAGAAATACTACTTGAAGAGGCATATCATATGCTGTTGTGTTTAGAATTATTGTTTATGTAATTATGTTCAGTTTATATATCCAATCTAAGTCTTATTCATTCAAGGCAGTCATTTAAATAAAGGTTGAATGAATGAATTTGTTCATAACTTTATTAGTAGTAAGCCTGAGAGATACTGGATCCAAGCAAACATTTACCGGAACGCACCCTGTCAAAATAAGAGAGTTCCCGGATCCTGTTCTGGCAAGATCTGGCTCAAATAAAGCCCTGGTCTAACATGCGTGCCTTTGGTCTGTGGGAGGAAACCGGTGTGCCCGGAGAAAACCCACGTATGCATGGAGAGAACATGCAAACTACACCCTGAAAGGCCCCTGGCTGGGAATCAATCCAACGACCTTCTTGCTGAGAGATGGTAGTTCTACCAACTGTACCACTGTGCCGTCTGTCAGAAGAATTATTAATATTATATTAATAAAGTCAATCACAGCACGCATTTTATTTTTTTGTTTGTGTGTTTATAGATTTAAAAACATAGTTCAGATCTTTTGAAGTTCTGTGCTGTAGCTCGAAACAATTAATAAATCATTGTTGTCGATAGTTCTGTCAAGAACCTCACTTAGGAGAAATGGTTAAATTTAGACCAGACTGACGAGCTAAGAGCTCATCGGAATAGAGCCCAGAACAAAGTGATTGTTGCTGTCTAACAACTTCAGTTCCAAGAATTTCACAGTGATGTGAACAATGTTTTTTTTAAACCTGGAGCCCACCATCTATTCCACATTAAAGTGTAATTATGACAAAAATAAGATACTAGGCCTGCCTGAAAAACCCCTGGCTGCATCTGAAACCTTGCTGATGCTGTTCGTCTGTGCAGATACCCATTCTGTGTACACTGTGTAATACTAGGTTGATGCTATTGCACAGTTTTAGAAAATAGTTTCTGCATGAATCTTTTTGCTTTTATTCATTTTTATTATTATTATTTTCTTTCATATTGGATATGTTTTAAACTGCAGCAATGCAATTTGGTCTTGGCACAGCTCAAAATGGTCATTAGCTTATCACTCTGATTATTATTTTTTCTCCCCAAACTGAAGTTATTTGAAGAGCCATCTTCAACAGGTGTAAAACATAATTGTTTAAAACTTTCCCACCACCCTTAAAAACACTTTAACAAACAACTACCTGTTATGATAGTGTATTTCAGTCAGATGTACCTGGTACAATGTGCTTCATAGTCCGGTTAGACAATTAATTTGCAGGTTCCACTTCATGCGTAAAAAGAGGGAGATAATGGAACCATTATAGAAAAGGAAATATAATTGCTTTATTAATCCAAAGTCAAATATGTGTCCTTTGGGTGTTTTAGTTGTGAACTGACCTTTTTCATTTTAACACAATCGTCAGATTAGGACAAAATGGAGGAGACATTTTGTTCAGCATAGATTGAAAGGAAGATAATGTGCTCATGTGGGGAATATGACCAGAATCTGTCAGACTGTACTTGCGTATGGAGATGAAAATTTAAAAAGGGGGGCTTTAAATGCCATCAGGGAAGTAATTGAGCCATGGAAAAGAGATCTCAGTGCATGCACTGGAGGAGTGGACACGGTGTACACGTGTTATGTTTTTAAACTTCTGCTGCATGTAAATCATCAAGGATTTAAATTTCTCCAGTAAAATAACCTTAGATACATTCAGCTCCTTATTCCTGGGATTGTGTGCACTGATTTCCAATGAGCACAGTGTTTGTTTTCATGCTCTGGGCCTCGCAATAGTTATTTTTTAGGCTACATTAATTATGCAAATTTAAGAAGGAATGATTTCATTTCCAATGATGCCTCTGAAACATTTTGTGCTCTGAATAAGCAAATGATGAGCATTTCACTATTTGGTAAATAACGTTCCGTCTTTTACTGCAGATAATGGTGGTAATGATGGTGACTATGATATATGTTAATTGCTATTTTGTATTCACAATCATCTCGCTTTTAAGCTGTAATTAACATTTTAGTCATGGCATCATTAGACGGAGGAAAAGGCGCAGGGGAGACGTGATCTAATTCTTCAGGAGTGGGTTTGTGCTTTGCTGTTGGGTAGCACCTGACAAAGCTTGACAAAAAATGAATAAATGTGTTGATCTTGTTGAAAGTGCGTACTGTTTTTTGTACTTCAAAGTAAAGTGACATGTTTGATTCTTAAAGCTGTTGCTCCTGGCTTTATTTACAACAAGTATGCACTCATGTTGTTCATTTTGTCTTCAATTAATACTATATTATGAATAATTGAGGGACTATGTTTTTCGGCTGGCCTGGGAATGCCTTGGGATTCCCCCGGAGGAGATGGCCCAAGTGGCTGGGGAGAGGGAAATCTGGGCCTCCTTACTTAGGCTGCCAACTCCGCGACCCGACCCCGGATAAGCGGAAGATAATGGATGGATGGATGGATGAATAATTGTTATACATTTAATAAAATAACAAGTATACTAGAGCAAACCAAAGCATACAAAAAGTGAGTTTTGAAAAAAAAAAATCTGTAAGTGATAATTTATTTGTTCCACTCAGCATCTGATCAAGAAAAAAAGTATAAATATATTGTTTTAAATTTTGAATAATTCAATTAAGATATTTTATTTCTTCTTCATATGAACATCCTGTACTGAAATGTATTTTTTGCTGTCTTATAATCCATTCAGTATGATTGTTTTCTTATTAAGTATGATGCTAGCCAGTTACGTAGATTACAGTGAAATACACTGATTGTTTTCACCAGTAAACATGGGTCAGGGTATCTGCAGTGAAATGTTACAAACAATAATTGGAGCAAAACAGATTCCATCCATCATCTTTACCTGCTTCTTCCTTTTTGGGTCAAGTGGACTCATATTATGGAAAAAAAGCAAACCTTGCGTGTTGCTTTCAAACATCACAATGGTAAATGAACTGTACTTATGTAGCACATTTCTATCTGATCATGATACTCAAAGCACTTTACATCACAATCTGTGTCCTCATTCACCCATTCATACAGCACTCTACTGTATCTGAATAATCAGAGCTTTATCACATTCATTCACCAATTGGACACACATTGGAAGCAATGAGGGGTTCAGTGTCTTGCCCCTTGGGACACTTTGGCATGTGACTGCTGGTGGAATTGAACCCCCAACTCTCCCATTGGAGGACGACTGCTCTAACCACTCATCCACAGGCACCCGAAGGTTCATGTAAGAACAATCGCTCAGAATAAATACAGTTTATTTTGGGAGTGTCACCATTTATATTACAAAATCTGTCCATATATAATTGTGATAAATATATTTTATAATGTAAATACCAATATGAAACAATATATAAATGATTCACTTACACCGTATGATCTTTGTTTTTTACATATTTTAGGGGGTTATCACATTATGTATTCTAGTTTCTCAAACTACTAAAAATCATATATATACTTTCATTTTGTTATTTTTTTGCATCCATGTTTTGAAAAAGTCTGTTAGCATCTATGTCCCCCTGCAATCTGTTCTGTGTTTTAGTGTTTGGGGGTCATATGATTATCGCTAAAGTTTAGCCACAGATGGTTCTTGTCTGGTGTAGCTGCCAGAAATATCTCCTCTAAAAATTAAAGGAGCATGAAACATCTTGCAAGGTTAAGTGCACGCACCGTCACCGCCTCGAAAAGTCACCTGGAATTATTTTTAGTCCATAAATCAGGTCTTAAAACAAGACATCTTTGTCGACATTCAATAGCTGATCATAAAATGAATATTGGGACTAAAGTAGGCATGTTAGTGTAGTAAAACTGTTTTTCTTTCATTTGTTTTAGAAACATCAATTATTTTGTTGTCCCTACTGAGACAGGGTCATATGTGATCACCTAAAGCAGCATTTTAATTGAGGTGCCTAAAAAATATCCTTTTGAAGTGCTCTACATTTTTATGTAGCCACTTTACGCATATCTACTTTTTATTTTCTTATTTTCCCTGTATTTAAAAAAAAAAAGAGGTTCAAGTCTTCACTGGTGTTCTTTTAAGCACACGCTCGTTAGTATACGTGCAGCAGCTCTTTCACTACAGCTTCATAATTGCTCAGATCTTTGTGCTTAACCCTAAAATATTGCCTTCAGAAAAAAAAAAAGATTCAGAAGCAAAGACAGCCACAAAAGGAGGGGGCTGGGGATGAGTCATAAAAGGGAATAGTCAAAAATGACCCCAGAATGTTGCTTTTGGCACTATCGCTTTCATTTTAAGAGTTTTAAATGGAACTGGTTTCTCTCAAACCTTCCACTTTTATTCTGCTTTTTCTTTCACACATCTTTTTGTTATCAAGTTTCTATTCTTGTAGCTAAATTTAGCTTCCTTGAATCGTTGTTTGTGTCCCTCCTTTGTCCCTACTTTCCTACGTTCACCCCAACGTCTGCCATTTTCAGTCCACATGTTCCTTTCACTAATTCTATACTTCTCCCCTGCTCATCTGAGTCACCAGGGCACCAGCCAAGTGACTGTTTGTTTACAACCTGTCCCAGACGTCCCCCTGACTGGGATGTGTGCGTTGAGGCTGGTGTGGAGAAAATGTCTGTACGTCATAAAATATGCCTAATTGGTCTCAATGAGAGAGATAAACTGAAGGAGGAAGAAAAACGGGGCAGTGCGATATTTTACGTTTCAAAACTTTCTGGTTTTTGTTGTTGGTACGTGTTAGAGAGAGCCTGTTGAAATCATGGGATTGTTATGTAGGAAAAATAGAAATTCTATTAAAAAATAATAAATATAACGGAAAAAAAAACATATCAAAGAGTATAAACACATAAACACAAAGTGTGTACATAAAATCAATTGTAGGCAGACCAAGTTTGAAGATTTTTGGCAAAAGTGAGCCAACGAAGCCCTAACTGCATACTAACCTTAGCTTTGAAACTGTGAGACATTAAAATTGACGGTGGTAGTTTGCCCCCAGATTTTCAGAAGGAGCCAGAAGACGACTGAGAGCATAAATTCATGCAGTGTTAACCATCAGGTAAAGGTTATAAAAGTTGGATATACTGCACACTCAGCCAGAACAAGGTCACACACCATATCAAGCATCATAAAGAAAAGTTCTCCCAACTTTCAAGAGCAATAAACTATCCAGAGGAGTGCCAAAGATTAATAAGCTATAGAGAATACAGTTTTGCTTTAGAGTTAGCTGTTGTTCTGAATATCAACCATGCATGATGCAAAGTCATGCAGTCATGGCTGATGGGGAGGGACAATCTATCATTACCGGTGCATGCCATGTTTTATTGCTTTTGGTTGCTCTCTTTTTGTTTTGGCCTCTTTTCTTTGACTGGAAATACAAACAGATCATTCCTGCATCAAATATAAACAACGTTGTAAATGTTGTAAATAGTTTTCTAAGTGACAAATTAATTGTATGATCAATCAATAAGCCTTTCATGACAACTTGTGTCAGCAGACAGTAAAAAAAAAAGTCAATTCACAGGTGAAGATGAAGGAGGACAGAAATGATTTAAAGGATGAGAAGTGTTCCCAAAGTGATTAAGTTTCAGCATCAATTGGGTTGCTCTTTGGCCCTTTGCTGAGCTGCTGAGGTCATTCTAATATTTTTCAGAGCCAGAAGGTACAAGAGTCAAGGCAGGGATGAATGATTACCTGGTCAAAACATTAAGACACTCAAGCAGGTGACCTTAGCAGAGGATGACGCATTGACCAGCTGATATGCAGGGCCTGGATGGAACGAGGCCTGGATTTGCAGTCTTGTGCACCAAGTTTTCAATCTGAAATGAGCCACCACAGGCGGTCGATGGATGAAGAGCAAGAGGCAAGTGACGTGCAAGACCCCTGGAAGATGGAAAATGGGACATTCTGCAGCAGACTGCTTGACTTGTTGAAAGCATGGCTAGAAGGAATGTTGGACTTCAAAGTTTTGGCAAATTTAAAAAATCTGAACTTCATGTTTTGAGTCATTGTACAACAGTACGGTATAATGAATTAGACCCATTAAAAAAATGGGAACACAAAAAAGTTATTTACATGAGACATAAATGACCAATGAGGGAAGCTACAAAAAGATAACGGCTCAAAGAAATGTCTATTTTTCCAAAGATATTTCAGGTCATGGATTTCAAGCAATTAATACAAAGTGCTTTAAAGTGTCTGTGACATCATCTTTCTACTTTGCATAAAATGTTACAAGAGATATATATCTTCTTGTATCATTCAACTATGTTTGTTTTTGCAAACAAAATGATAAATTAATGAAAATTCCTTTCAAAGTGAGTTTAAAAATTAAAAACCGTGTTTCTTCACGGGACATCCGACTACACGCGAATGCAACATCTGTGACGTAGGAGGGAGAACGTCTTTAGAACGCCCCTTTTACATATTCATGGCGGACAATAAATAAACCGACTAATTTAGCAATCTAAGTTAAGATTTGAGCGATTTGTCTTCAGTCTGGGAAGCAGAAAGTTAGATGAACAAGAAACAGCAGGTTCTAATTTAGGTCTGCACTCATATTTATTTGAGTCTTACCTTTTCAGGAAGCAAGGGATCTCCGGGGTGGGGGGGGCAGCTTTGTTTATTCCATACTTGACGAAGTATTTCATCTTTTGGGAAAGTGAAAAGGCTCACTTGTTCACTGATGATATTGGAACACCCAAATGTGACACAACATAACGACATTTTTCAAGTTATACAAAAAAATAGCCGATCTGGCAGAGTATGCACATGCGTTATCATTGCAGCTGCGAACTGAGCTTCTCCTTCCTACGTCACAGATGTTGCATTTGCGTGTAGTCAGATGTCCCATGAAGAAACACTGTTTTTAATTTTAAACTCACTTTGAAAGGAATTTTCATTAATTTATCATTTTGTTTGCAAAAACGAACATAGTTGAATGATACAAGATATTTATATATCTTGTCACATTTTATGCAAAGTAGAAAGATGATGTCACAGACACTTTAAATCTGAATATAAAAGTAACATCTTAAAAGTTCATCATTCATAACATTTATTTTTCCAATGACAAAGCTGATGATCATTTCTACTGTTTGTTTCCCATTCAGATTCCCAAGATGAATTTGTTTAAAATTTGTGAAAATGATTTGTGTTCATTGGACTTTAATGCAGAAACAAATCATTCTTTTTCTAAAAATTGCATGTCGGGACATGACCCTTTATGCTTTCTATTCCTATCTAAAGCGACAGTCTCTGAATGGCAATAAATTAGAAGTGGCTCCATCTGACCAAGTGGCTGATAATTGAAAATGAATTTAGTCAAATGAGTTATTCAACAAAGATAATGTGAGAGCAAATGTGTCACCTTGCTCCTCAACGCTGTTTCCTGTGTCAGTACCTTCCTGTCTCCCCTTATCTGTCTAATCCTCCGTCCTTTTCCTCCTCTTCTACCTCATCTTGACTCCCAAGTTTTGCCAACTAAAGTGGAGTGTAGAATGGTCAAAAAGTAAAAGTTTATTGTCTCTTTGAGTAATTTTCTTCTAGAAATATTATCTGTTTCTCATATTCAGCTATTCTCCCTTAATTAAAGTCCAAAACAGTGGGGGAGGAAAAAGATGCTGTGAAGAAACAGACTGTGTTTTTGTGTGGAGATGTGCACACTGTGTGCATGCATGCGTGTGTGCGTTATCATCACATACATGCAGATGCAGGCCCAGCGTGAGACCTGCTTTCGCTCCATTAAAACTTAGTGGGAAATGGATCCATGATCACACACATATATAAACGCTACAATATTTTGTTTCACTGCATGAGAAAAATTGTAGTTGCGCAAACAAACAGACATGAAGTCAAGACCATAGGCAATAATCAAAGCTTTCATCTTTCCTTCTGATGCACCAAACCTCCTTTTCTACCCCTCTCGACAACTCCTCTCTCTCCCATTCTTCCCTGTTGTGCATCAATCTGTTTGTATGAGTAGCAGACAGAAGAGAAATGATCTTTGCACAACTTTTGTGTATGCCATTTTTTAGTTCTGTGCAAGTTTTAAACCACTCCTCATTCATAAAATAGGTTTTTATGTTTTGCTCCCAGAGAGCTAAACTGTCTTGTAGTCTTAAAGTGATCTTGATCAGACACTTTTGAAGTTGTCTTAGGAATGTGGATGCTTTTTGGTTGTCACCATCCAGATACTGTACCTGATCATGGCAGCACTGTAAGCTTAAAATTTAAAAAAAGAGGACAGATGGAGTGGAGAACACATGAAGAAGTGTCAAATGAAAAAGAAGAATAGTCATGACTTAAAGGTTCAGTATGCAGTTTCTGTAGAACTGCAGCACTTAGAAATATTTTCAACAGGCAAAGCATTCTGATCCCTCCCCCTCAGAGCCATATGTGGCTCTGCCCCCTTGTGGTCTGTTGAATTTCAAATTCAAGCTCTGTTTTTATTGGCTGATTCAAATTCAAGCTCTGTTTTTATTGGCTGGTTACAAACTCTGTTTTTATTGGCTGGAAAATGGCGGGTCACCTTTTCTTTTTAGAAATGCTTATTTACCACCTGGAGAAGCAAGGGGACAATATTTTTTTTTATTTTTTTTCAGAGATTACCTGGCTAACATCAGTCTGTCAGGAGGTAGTGACAGAGTGAAGAAATATGTTCATAAAAAAAGCTACATACTGAAGCTTTAATCACAAAAAGAGTCAACATTTTTACATCCCCACTGTACAAAGGGGCATGAAGATGTTGTCATTTTTACTTCAGACAGTTTGGTTATTTTTTCTTCTTGTAGTTTTTTTCTTCTTATTATCTAAAACTTTTTAATATTTATTTTAACAGTTTTCTTGTGTGACTGTTAATTGGATCCAGATTTAGGATGCCTATCCTTCCTGACATTCTTTAACTGCCTTTCAGTTCACCGTGCACTTTTTTTATTGCTACAGAAATACATGGCTTTGAGGAAAAAAAAAATCTTCTCATGTGTTCCATTAAATGTGGTGTCTCTACAGCTCTTTTTTTTTCTTCCGCTCTGTTCTTTACTTCTCTTCTCTCACTGCTACTTCCTTTGCCTCTCCATTTTGTTCCTTCCTCTTGTAGTGATCCCACTCAGCTTCTGCATTGTTCTCACTGCTACACGTGGAAAGCAAGATTGAATGGGAAGTGTCACGTCTGTCATACAAAATCAACCATAGAAATTGGAAGAAACTTTTCATAGTTGGGAAGGGAAGTCTGAGATTGTCATCGTTGTATGTTCTCATACAATGGCAAAATTTGTTATCTGCATTTAACTCATCACATGTGAGAGACACCCAGGTGGAGCAGTGGGCCACTATGTACCGTATTTTCTGGAATATAGGTCGCATCTGAATATAGGTCGCACCTACGTCTAAATGTGGACCGTGTTTAGCTCTGCTGCAAATGTCTGCCACAGGAGCGCACAGCAAGGCTTTTAAGAAGATTAACACTTAAAAACAATTATTTGTTTGATAAAAATTATAGCAAATATGTGTCTGAGCTGAACTTTTCTTTAATAAATGAATAATTTTAGCAGGATAAACACCTAAAAATATATATTTGTTAGCTGACATTATTGTAAGAGTGTGTCTCAGTTTAATTTTTGTTAATAAATGATTACAAATCGGCTTATTTTATAAAAAGCCATAAATAGGTCGCACCTGAATATAGGTCGCAGGGCATGCAAAAATGATAAAAAGCTGCGACCTATATTCTGGAAAATACGGTAAATGCCCAGAGAGCAGTTAGAGATTAGGTGTCTTGCTCAGAGACACCACGACATGTGGGATTGGTTGGGGGTCGAACCACGACTTTCTGGTCCCAGATCAGCTGCCCTGCTCTACCCCATCTTGGCCCACCTTGTATTTGAAAAAGTAAAAGTACAAACTGTACCATTGCAAAATTACCTTGGTCAACATTGTTGAATTTCAAGGTCCATTGTAAAAAAAGTTTTTGCAGAAGACTATATAGAGCAGGGATACTCACTGCATGGCTCGCAAGCCACATGTGGCTCGCCATGCTTTATAGGTGGCTCTCGTGACAGGCTACAACAATACACCAGCACAGCCAATACATTAACACGTGCTGGCGCATTGCACAATAATTCTGCATGTCGGTTTGGGCTTCTGTGATGTAGTTTTACGAATTATATTGTGTTAATCTACTTGTTGAGGAGGAGGCAGGTCCAACCGGCCGGTAGAGGTAATAAAATATTCTGTTAAGCTTCAGATGAATCAGCTCATCACTGGCCATGTGAGTTTGCTCACCTGCCACAGGTAAAAAGATGTAAAAAAATAAATAAAAAAACATCCTGTTAAGATCAGCTGATCATCACCGGCCATGCGCAGCTGCTGACCCGCCGATCAAAAGACGTAAAAAATAATAACGCCCTGTAATCTCAGATGGATGAGCTGATCATCGCCGGCCATTCACGTCCGCTGAGCCATTGGTCAAAAGACAACCAAAAAAAGTCCTGTTAATCTCAGATGGATCAGCTACCGGCCGCGCGCGTCTCTGCACCTGCTGTCATCTGCGGTGAAGGAAGTAGGAGCATCTTACAGGGCCGGTTCTAGACATGGTTACATGAGGGGGCAGGCAGAAATGTGAAGGGGGGGCATCTTTATCTGTACACATATAATATTCATTGTTGAGCATGGATTTTGGTGTTCATTGTTATTGTTGACTTATGTTTTCTTCATGGGATTGGGATAATAGCTAAAAGCTGAAATGTTTACACCTGTGAGTCAACATTTACAACCATGAACACTATCAAGCAAAAACAGAGAAACCGACTGACTCATGCCCATCTTGAATGCATCACTGTGGTTGCAACAACAAATTACAGTACAAATACAACATGAAGAAAGTCAAGGACATGCACCATAGATTCTGCTCATCTCAGTACTGATACATTTTGTTTAAACAGATAATGTGCTGGCTGTGTTTCTTTTTTTTTATATAGGTGGATTGTTTATTTTATTTTTATTTTATTTGAGTGACTTGGTGTCGCAGCTCTCCCCTTGACTTTGATCTGTCAATATGGCTCTTTTGAAAAAAGAAAAGAAAAATGGTGAGGATCACTGCTGTAGAGTATGCTAAAACATACAACTTAAATATAGCAAACATAAACCAAGTCTAAGTTCATTTTTATTTGAATAAGTACTAAACATTTAGGTAAATCAAGTATATAAATTACTCTAAAATATTAATAATTTCCAATATTATAACCAAATTCTGATACAGATGAAGTGGCCAATAAACTTAACAGAAAAGCATGTCTTGACCTCTTCTGGAAGTTGTATTGTTATTTTCCAAGCACTATTGTGTGAAGCAACAGAACCTCCTGCAGCCACAACAAAAGCGTAAATGGACTTCCATGGATTTAGAACTTCCCATCTCACCCAGACTGCAACCACTCCGTCCAAAAACAGATTTCATTGCAACAGAACGGATGGTAATGGTGTGTGTACCTCACAATAAGGTCCTTCTATCCTAACATAAAAGATAATGTGCTGAACTGAAACCCTATAAAAATAAAACACTAAGGTACTGACTGACAGTGAATTTTAATGGATCCAATTTAAATCAGTGAAGATGAATAAACCACCAGCCAGATATTACATCATTTCTATGGGTGTTGTGAATTCAAACATAAAGCATTTTAACGTTTATAGTTTTAATGGGAATTTGAATATGGTTTTTGCTCCAGTAGTGACGGATCTTCCCATTATAAGGTATAAGCTTATCACACATGAAAACCTTGGAACCTGATATTATCATTTTGTTAATAAGTATTTTATTATTCTGACAGATGCTTAAGGCTGCCCTTTTATCAATACTTTCTCGTTAGCTGTGGATTCACACACTTTGATTTTCTAAAAATCTTAAAATTATTCTCACAAAATCTAAGGTTCATTTCACGGCATTTGCAACTTTGCAACAAACCCCAAAAGCAGCAGTGACTTACTATCAATAAAAACAAGATAAGAGTTGGACCTGGAAGGTAGAAGAATATAAACATAATCCCAACTTGTTGTGCTTTTTCATGTGCATTTTCTAGCTTGAGGTTGTGTGAACATCAATTTAAGATGCCTCAGAGGAAAGAAAAAAAAAACAGTGTTGTAATTACTACTTAATCTTGTTTTTACTCTATGTCAACAAGATGGAAAGATGCAAGACAGATTAAAGAGTGGTTAGAGGTGTTCACTGAAATGAGGGTCTCAGTTTTATTTTATTTTTTTGTAGTGCAACTGTGGAAGAAGAACCCTACAAATATTTGCAGAACTAAAGGAACTGCAATAAGAAGTGTTTGCCAACATGAACAGCACCTCTTTTTAATTTTGTCTTGCTGTCCTGTACAAACAAAATCAACCCCACAATCGCCCTAAAAACAGAAGTTTCATCAAATATTCTTTCCAAAGCTGCATATGGCTACCTGCATTCTCTGATGTGTTTAATAATAATAATAATAATGAATTCAATTTATAACGCACTTTTCATTAATGAAAATCTCAAAGTGCTACACGGTGCAACAGAAATTAAATGTCAATAAAACAAGTAATAAAACAAGTAAAATCAATAACAGTATCAACTAAGATCAAAAGTAGAATCATGAGGAGGCAGAGTATGCTCGGTTGAAAAGAAAGGTCTTCAAGCCGCTCTTAAAGTCAACCACAGACTGTGGGACTGTGTTTGTTAGCCAATGCATTTTGCTACCATATACGTTTGGAGGAGCTAATGAATGGAGAATGAAAGAGAAAGAAGATTAGAGGTCATAGAAACTGTAGACCAGGAAGTGGGAAAGATTAGTGAGGGTGAAGTCCAGAAAGCAGGATACAAACCTGACATTTGCTGAAATAAAATAAGCTGTATATGATCATCAAGGATGGAGAACGTTGATCCAATGAGTGACTGAGATTCAACCATGATTGAATGGATAGTAGTACTAATCCGGAAAGCTCTGAAATGAATGAAGAAAGCCGTAGGACTGGCATACGAGTGGAGGTTTGGAAATGTCTTGGAGAGATGGCAGTGAGGTTTTTAACTCAAATATTCAATGGCATATTTGAGGGTGAGAAAATGCCTGAGTAATAGATGAGAACTGTGCTGGTGCCCATTTTTAAGAACAAGGGTGATGTACAGAGTTGTAGCAACAACAGTGTAATTAATTTATGAGTCACAAGATGAAGATCTAGGACAGAGTTGTGGAAGCAAGACCTAGATGAGAGGTGACTATATGTGAGCAGCAGTATGGTTTCATGCTGAGAAAGAGCTCCACAGATGCCATCTTTGCTTTGAGAATGCTGATGAAGAAGCACAGAGAGGGTCAGAAATAACTTAATTGTGTCTGTGGATTTAGAAAAAAACATAAGAAAGGGAGCCAATGGAATGGAGGAGGTGGTATTGCATGAGGAAATCTGGAGTGGCAGAGAAGTATGTTAGACTGATACAGGACATGTATGAGGACAGCAGGACAGTGGTGAGATGTGCTGTAGGAGTGACAGATAGCTTCAAGGTGGAGGTGGGATTGCATCAAGGATCGTCTCTGAGCCCCTTCTTGTTTGCTCTGGTGATGGACAGACTAAAAAAATGAGGTCAGGCCAGAATCCTCATGGACTTTGATGTTTGCAGATGACATTGTGATCTGTGGTGAGAACAGGGAACAGGTGGAAGAAAACTTGAAGTGGTGGGTGGTATGTACTTGAAAGAAGAGGAATGAAAGTAAGCTGTGACAGAGTACATGTGTAAGAGTGAGAGGGAGGCCGGTGGAACAGTGAGGCTACAAGGATCAGAGGTCACAAAGGCACAGGACTTCAAGGCTTTTTATCATTTTTGCATGCCCTGCGACCTATATTCAGATGCAACCTATTTATGGCTTTTTATAAAATAAGCTGATTTGTAATCATTTATTAACAAAAATTAGACACACTCTTACAATAATGTCAGCTAACAAATATATATTTTTAGGTGTTTATCCTGCTAAAATTATTCATTTATTAAAGAAAAGTTCAGCTCAGACACATATTTGCTATAATTTTTATCAAACAAATAATTGTTTTTAAGTGTTAATCTTCTTAAAAACCCTTGCTGTGCGCTCCTGTGGCAGACATTTGCAGCAGAGCTAAACACGGTCCACATTTTGACGTAGGTGCGACCTATATTCAGGTGCGACCTATATACGGTATGGATTTCAAATTCTTTGGCAATAATTGGACAATGCGACCTATATTCAGGTGTGACCTATATTCCAGAAAATACGGTACTTGGGTTCCACTATCCAGGAAAATGGGGAGTGTGGTAAAGAGGTGAAAAGAGAGTCCAGGCAGGATGGAATGGATGGAGAAAAGTTTGAAGAGTGATTTGCAACAAAAGAGTGTCAGCAAAGGTCAAAGGAACAGTTTATATGACAGTTGTGAGACCAGCTATATTGTATGGTTGGGAGACAGTGGCATTGATAAAACCACAGGAGAAAGAACTGGAAGTGGCAGAACTGAAGATACTGAGGTTCTCCTTAAGAGTGACAAGGATGGACAAGATCAGGAATGAGATCATCAGAGGTACAGCACATGTTGAAAAACTGAAAGTTAAAGTTATGCACCATAACTCATGTTCCCTGAAGGAAGGGAACGAGGTGCAACACATTGACTATGGGAATTGCACCGCCACACGGTTCACCTGAAGTAATACAATCACGCCTTTCCAAAGGCAGGTGGGCGTCAGCGTCAGCAATGAGGCCCCGCCCTCTTTGCATAAAAGGGGCTGACGCCCCACTTTCATTCTCAGGGTGCACTTCACCGAGCTTAGGCATTGAAAGGGCAAACATGTATTGCACCTCGTTCCCTTCCTTCAGGGAACATGAGTTATGGTGCATAACTTTCAGTTCCCTTATCAGTCAGTGCACTCGGTGCAACACATTGACTATGGGAACGTAATTCAATCACGCCCTGGAAATGCTCTCGAAATGCATGCTTGTGAGAACTTATGCATTAGACTACAGACGTTAGCTGTTCTTTACTCTGTGGTAGAGAGCATAGCCTGAGTTACGTCACATGCTGTGACATCCAAACTGTAGTGTTTCACAAACGTGTTTGTTGAGGCCCAGTTAGCAGCTGCACATATATCTGCTACTGGTACACCTCTCAATAAGGCCCAGGAAGTGGCCAGGCCTCATGTTGAGTGAGCATGTACCCTAGAGGGCACCTGCTGACCTTTGGTACTGTACGCCCTCTTAATGGCCTCAGTCACCCAGTGGGAGAGACGTTGTTTTGACAGGGCCCTGCCTGCAGCAGGAGTAGCAAAACATACAAACAATTGGTTTGTTTTACGCCAGCTGTTAGTTCTTTCCACGTAGGTGCTCAGGGCCCTAACAGGGCAGAGCGCGTTCAGCCGCCTCTGTTCCTCAGTTAGAACAGGGGGAGGAGGAAAGGTTGACAGCTCAAAGTCCAGACTTCTTGGGTTTAAAGTTGGTACTTTTGGCACATATGCGGGGTTTGGATGCAGGGTGACCTTTGACCCGTCTGGGGCAAACCTGGTACACATTGGATGTACAGATAATGCGTGGAGGTCACCCACGCGTTTTGCTGAGCATAGAGCTAAGAGCAATGCAATCTTATAAGATAATAAATCTATCTTAATGCTGCTAAGAGGCTCAAGTGGAGGCTCACACAAAGCATCCAGGACTAACTGTAGGTCCCACTGGGGGGCCAGAGTCCTGCTTGGAGGTTTCTTCCTCAGCACGCCCTTCATGAATCCCCCTCGTGGCATGCCGAGATAGCTGACAAAAAGACCTTTAATGGTGGAGAAAGAGCAGCCCTTCTCCAGCAGGTCCTGTAGGAACGTGAGGATCTGGACTAAGTCACAGGAATAGCAAATAATATTCCTCACCAGACACCAGGCCTCAAAAACACTCCACTTGCGAGCGTAGGGGGTCTGAGTAGACTGTGCTCTCGCTCCCTGTATTGTGTTTACAACATTACTGGGTAGTCCAGAAGCTATTAGCCGGTCCCTTTCAACGGCCAGGCCCAGAGCTACCATAGTTCTGGGCGTGGGTGAAGGATTTGCCCATGGGCCTTGGTCAGCAGGTCCCTGTGGGGGGGGCAGCTTCCATGGTGTCCCCTCCAGTAGTGAAATCACCTCTGGGAACCATGCTTTCTGCGGCCACTTGGGGACTATCAGTATTAATGATAGAGCCCGCTGGCGCACACGTTCCAGCGTTGCCTGTATCAACGGAACAGGTGGAAATGCATAATACAGCCTCCCTGCTGGCCAGCTGTACGTCAGGGCATCTGTCCCCAACGGTGCATCTGTATCCCTTATCGAGTGATACAGGGAGCAGTGCGTGTTGTTGCTACAAGCGAACAGATCGACGTGGGCCGTCCCGTACCGTGCCGAGACCTGGTCCACGATACGTGGGTTCAGCCGCCACTCCGAAGGGAGGAGGGGCCCTCTTGAGAGGGCATCTGCCCCATGATTTAGCTCGCCGGAATGTGGGTCGCCCTTAGCAACAATATTCAGGAGCTGCACCACGTGAGTAATTTCTGTGTCAACCTGAGGAGGGGCTGGGACCTTATCCCACCTTCTCTGTTGGGGGTGATCCTACACACCCACTACACAGCTGCTTCAGCCTGTTGCCTTCAGGGAGGAGACTGAGGAGTCTCCAGGCTCGAACCAGCAGACTAAATGACAGCTCTGTTCATCAGGCAGTCAGGATGCTTAACTCTCTACCTGCTCTGCCCTCCCTCCCACTTGTACTGCATTAACACTAAAAACTTTCACACATTACCACACAACACAAATACTTTAACACTGGACTCTGTGTCATCAAAACGGGTTATTCACTCAACTCATGGTCATGTGCTCATTCTGTTTGCACTACTTCTTATATTTGCACTAATGTTTGTATTACATTACTGCCTATAGTCATACTACTGTTTACATTCACTGTTTACATTTATTACTACTGTTTACATTCATTACTACTGTTTACATTTATTACTACTGTTTACATTTACACTACTTTTTATATCTACACTACTGCTGATATATATATATATATATATTATATATATATTTTTTTTACTAGCCTTATTGCATATGCCACTTTACCTCTATACCAATATCAACTACCTCATACATATACTGTGTACATAAACTTCATATGCTGCTTTGTCACTCTATTACAAATGTCAATGCCAGAACTTTCATTTTATTTTATAGATATACTTTTTACACTTTTATACTACTATGCAAAAAACTCAGGACAGTATTACACTTTTATTATTTCATTTTATGCTTATGTTTATTAAATGTTTAGTGTTTTAGTGTTAAAGTGTTTACTGTTGCACCGAGGGACAGAGAGAAATGCGATTTCAATCCTGTGTATGTCCTGTACATATTGCAGTTTTGACAATAAAGTTGACTTTGACTTTGATGAACGAGACTGTCGTCCTGTTGTCTGATTTTATCAGGACATGTTGTTGTGCAACTAGCCCCTTCCTGTAAAAGTGTTTCAGAGACAAAAACACTGCTCTGAGTTCCAGGAAGTTTATGTGGAGTTTGGCCTCCTGCTGTATCCAGACCCCTTGGGCATATTGGTTTCTGCAGAGACCTCCCCATCCTGTTTTGAGGCATCTGTGGTGATCAGAACACGTGACAGCACTCTTCCCAGTGTTACGCCTTTGTTGAACATTGTAGGGACCTTCCATGTCTCCAGAGCCTTCATGAACTCTGGGCCAATCAGTATCCCTCTTGTTCGTCGAAGGGGGGCAGGTTGCAATTGTTTGTTGATCCATATCTGTAATGGGCACATTTTTAATAAGGCCAGAGGCACGCAGACAATAGCTGCTGCCAACAGGCCCAAGAGACGTTGGTACATCTTGAGAGGCACCCTCTGGCCTAGCTGAAAATGTGCTATGCAGAGGTGAAGGGATTAAACCTGTACCTCTGAGAGCCTTGCCCTGTACCATATGGAGTTGAGCTGTACTCCCAGAAATACGGTAATCTGAGACGGGGTTAGATTACTTTTTGTCAGGTTTAAAACAAAACTTAGAGCTTCCAGGTGAGACATCATCCTCTCTGTGTGCTGCTGTGCCTGGACTCTTTTGTGTCCAAGAATGAGCAGATCGTCCAGATAATTCAGAACTCTGACCCCTTGACCACTCAGCGGTGCCAAGGCCGCGTCCAGACATTTCGTGAATGACCGTGGGACGGATTTCAGGCCAAAAGGCATTGCCAAAAACTCGAATGCGGTGCCCTGGAAGGCAAAGTGCAAATATTTTCAGTGGCAAGCAAGGCAGGATGCTGACGTGGAAAAATGCATCTCTGAGATCCACTATGCAGAAATAATCCCTCGGTTGGACCAAGTGGATTACATGTCTGAGTGTCAACATTCTAAATTTGAACGTTTTTTTTCTTCTGTTCAGACCGCTGAGGTCCAAAATAGGGCGCAAGCCCTGATCCCGTTTTGGGACCAGGAAGTACTTGCTGTAATGACACTTTTTTACATAATGAGCAGGGACCATTTTGATCACTCCTTTCTGCATCATGACTGAGATCTTGTCTTTTAACATATGTGCACGGTCAGGGCTTATGGCAGATGGCAGCACCCCCGTGAAAGGAGGTGGCCGCTTGTGGAACTGCAGCCGGAGACCAAGGGTGATAATGGATGTGACCCACATGCTCGGTTTGCATGCCTCCCAGGCGCCCGCGTGTGTGCTTAGTCTGGAAGGCATGTGTATTGTGTGAAAATTGTGTGTCAAGGGGACGGGAGGAGGGTGAATGACCCCCTCTCATTTGCCCTTTGGTGGACTTCCCTGTCCCTCCGTGGTCGCCTAAGTGTCTGTCTAGTGTTGACAAACCTCTGGCTACCAACGGGGACTCATTGTCTGCCCTGACAGTTTGTGTCTCATGAGGGTAGAGGTGGCCAGGTGTGAATGCTGGTCCCCCCCCCCTTATGTTGACATGTTTGCATAAAAAATGTGCTGTTTTTTTGGGGGGGGGAAGGTTTGAGTCCATACATAGGACATCATGTGCTTTGAGACTTTATTGCTGTGCTTAAAAGGACATGTCTTTATTACACCAACATTTGAGTGATTTTTTTGTACACACATAATTCACACCAGATAAACGTGGCTTTTTACACATTAATTCTGGCTTGAACAGTTCGGTTTCCCCTGTTTCCACATGGGCGGGAATACCTAAAAAGTGGCCAAACTTCCATGCATCAGGACGACTTCTGTTTACGGTCCCTGTTCGTTGAGGAAGACCTCGGTGGGGCTGCCTGTCATGGGATAAATCTGTGCCGTGTCCAGGCTTGGCCAGCCTGTGACGGTCCTACGGCGGACTTGGGACGTTGTTCTCCCTCGAGCACCAGACGTTTCTGTGGAGGGCGGCGTGAGGCCGAGTGGTGGCGAGGCTGTGCGGCCCTGTGTCCGCTAACATTTTGGGTTGCACAAATTGCTTTCTGGGCATCCCCTCACATAAGGCCTCGGCCTGTTTCCTTTCTCTGTTCCAACCTGCTCTGGATTCTCTCGAGAGCACCGCCGAAAAGCCCTGTTGGCTCGATGGGATGATGGAGGAACGGGCTTCTTTGGGCATCTGGCAGGTCTGTCAGCGTTAGCCACAGGTGGCGCTGAGCAATGACAATCTCGGCCATACTGCGCCCTTGGGCAATGGCGGCTGTCCCCATGAGGCGAAGAGCAAAATCTGTCACCTTGCGGGCCTCCTCCAGGACGTCGGCTGCTTTTTTTTTTGTTGGAGGTCTGCTGGAGCTCCTGAAGTTTTTCCGCCATGTAGGCCTGCATCATGGCTGAAGCATTCATGGCGCGGACCGCGAGGCCTTGTGCTCGGTAACATTTCTCGAGCTGGGAGGTTGACACGTGGCAGGCCTTGCTAGGCAGCGTTGGTTTGGAGCCCGAAGTTCTGGGGTCTAAATGGGTCACCAACGTGTCCTTCATCTGGGGATGTTAGCCATGCCAGCCGCCTCCATTCCTGCAACGTCCAGGAATTGAGAGAGAGGCAAAGTCAGTGGAGCTCTGGGTTCAGCCCAGGTGCGAGTCAGCTCCGTCTGGAAGTCGTGAAAAATCGGCATCCTGTGCCTCGTGGCCGACTGCTGCTTGGCGAATAAGAAATTGCCCGCCAACCTCGTTACCTGTTGTCGAGGTGGGGGTTCTGGCCAAGGTATCTGCAGTGTGTCCGTTGCTTTGCGACATAGCTCAAACAGAGCTGGGACAGGCACATCAGTCTCTGGTTGACCTCCCACGGGGATCTGGGAGAAGTCCTCATCTTCTCCTTCGTCCTCGTTGTCGGCTTCATCGTCAGTTAGTTCGCCCAAGGCTGTTAGCGAGAGCTCATCTGCTCGCAACAAGTCCCTTGTGTCGAGCTCGTTGGTGGAGTCCCCGAGTGGGGCCACCACATCCATGCTTCCTCCCCAGTCGGCTTGACCGCTGTCCTCTACGTCAACAGCCTCAAGCTCCGCCGTGGGAGTGAAGGCTTCATCGAGGAGCGGTTCCCGCGCCGTGGTGGAGCCACCCATGGCTTTGACCACAAAGTCCATGCATCTCCGTCTCTGTTTCACGTAGCTGTCCGCAGTGAAGGCAAGATTCGGGGGAGTCCAAAGCAGTTTTTGCGTGTAGCATCCCTAAGCATACGGGACAGGCCTCGTGGGTGTCCATTGCTGAGAGGGAATAACAACATCTGATGGGGCAGGCTCGGGAGCCGGGGCTCGCTGGCCTACTGTTCTTGTTGGAGTTCTTCGACTTTCTCTTGCACTTCTCTGGAGCCATGGCTGAGAAGAGACGGAGAGTTGTAGCCAGTTAGCCATCTGCTAACTGTTGCGAAGAAGTCCTTGTTTCGTCGAGCTGCTCTCGATAACTAGCCGCAGCCGTTAGCTACGCAGGTAGCGTGGCACAGCAAACTTCGACTCGAAGCTGAGTTGCGAAAAGAGCAGCAAAAAAACTCGAAATTTTGAAAGACGACACTGGGTTAGCCTCCGCTAATCCCAGTGCTCACAGGAATGTTTATCTGTAACACTCAGGGCAGGGAGCGAGCTCACCTCCAGTCGAGCGATCCAGTCACAGAGAGTCCTGCGAAGCTCAGGTGTGAAGCGAGGTGAAGGGCAAAAGAGAATGAAGGTGGGGCGTCAGCCCCTTTTATGCAAAGAGGGTGGGGCCTCATTGCTGACGCTGACGCCCACCTGCCTTTAGAAAGGCGTGATTGTATTACTTCAGGTGAACCGCGCGGCGGCGCAATTCCCATAGTCAATGTGTTGCACTGAGTGCACTGTCTGATAAGGGAACTTGGAGATAAAGTCAGATAGGCCAGACTGAGATGGTTTGAATATGTCCAGAGGAGGGACAGTGGTTTTGACATGTCCAGAGGAGAGACAGTGGGTATATTGGTAGAAGGATGTCAGAAATACAGCTTACAGGAAAAAAGACAAAGAGGAAGGCCAAATAGAAGATATATGGATGTAGTTAAAGAGGACATAGAGGTAGCTGGAGTGAAGACAGAGGATGCAGAGGACAGAGAGAGATGGAGGAGGATGACTCGCTGTGGTGACCCCTGAAGAGGGAAAAACCGACAAAAGAAGATCAGTTTGATGCACCCAAAGAGACTACGTACACAGTTTATCTGTCATGGTAAAATGTAATGTTCAAGCTGTTCTTACACACCATCACCCATTTTCTCCCAGGTTCTTGGGTTCTGTTTCATCTCAGTGATTAAGCTGCAGGAACAAAATGTCTTCTTCTGTGCATCTGAATGCCTCATTCAACTGGAGATGTCAAAACATAGATATGGACAAATATGAACTCAAAACATCTGCATCTTATATAAATCTTCAATAAAATACACACAAATCTGATCTTTTTATCATATAGACTATTGCTGCGTTTACTGAAGATGTGTACCTCGGGATAAATATACAAAGTATGTTAAAGCAGCTTTAAAGCTCAATGCAAGCAGCTGTTTCTGTTCATCTCAGATCTTTTTCTCCAAAGAGATGCTGAGCCAGCAGCAACAAGGAGCAGTAATGAGAAGCTTGGCATAATTGCAATACACATGCATTTGGACACTCTGTGCCTTAGATAAACAGACTGATTGAATCCCATTTATTGTTCACAGAATGGACTGTAAAGGTCAAGCTCTGAGCAGAATGCAAACAGAATAAACAATAGAATTAATTGCTTCTTGATCGAAAATGTGATCACAGACTCATTTTTACCCTGAATGTTAATTAATGTAGAGATTTGAAGGGAATGTATAGGGTGGAAAACTGTGCTTAAGAGGGGGAAAAAGGTCACAATATATTATTAAATAACTCAACATAATGGATGAGACTTTACTGTAATTATGGTACACACTTCAAGATCAATGCAGTTTAGAGAGCACTATTCAAACAGGTAATGGAGACAGAAAGAAGGCCTGCTTTTGTCTACAGCTTGTAGCAGCTAAGAAATAGTGTAGAAAAAGAGAAAGGGTGAGTCAGAAGAGATATAACAACGAAGTGATCCTCACCTAGATACAATGTTTGTGCTCAGTAAGTCATTATAGAGTCTTATTAGTCAAAGGGCATTAAGTAAAAGACCATTAGACCTGGATACATTACCAGAAAAAGGAGAATATGTAAAGAAAGATACAACCACCACACACATATGCTGGATCACATTTTCTAGCATCAGCTCTTTTACGTAAATAGATTAAACTTCAATATGCTCATATTAGCACAATGCAACAATCTTCCCATATAAAACATTATTTTTAATTATAGAGAAAAACAGATAAAACGTGACTAAACCCATGAAACTACACTTTACTAAATCTAATGAGACAAAATATTTTTATAAAGAAATGTAAGACTATTTTTGGTGTAATTATCTGGAGTTTTTACTTTATTATTATTATTTTTCACCGCAATTATGGTTTCCTATCGTAGTTTTTAAAGTATAAGAGCTTTATAAATTATTTAAGTCAGGGCTGAAGGAAACAAAACAAAACTTCAGATTTTTTTTCCTCTGATTATCCTAATCTCAGCATCAGCCATTTTTTTATCCCTTCATTGGATCTGGCCTTGAGAGCTCTTCTAAAGATGTCTGATTAGCAACAACTAAAGACAACAGGCTGTATGAATTGCATGCTTGCTTTTGTTCTCACTGTCTGGAAACTATTAGGCTCTCCTTTCTATGTTCTATTTTTACCAGTATTTTTTCTATTTTTTGACTTTATTACTATACCGTTTCTAACTACACCTTGTGATGACAGTTCATTATCTCACTGCGGTGTCATGTAGAACTGATATGAAAATTCAAAGTGGAGAGGAAATGCATTTAACAAAGGGAATCCTTTTGTCACATTTTACACTGTGATCAAAAGCTTAGTACTCATGTCACAAATAGTGTGTGATGTTTGTATGAATATCTGACAATGTGCAGCAACATGTACTCCAATCAGTGAGCATTCATCAGTTTTGTGTGTATTAGAATGGTAGTTTGTATACCGGTAGCTAAAGCCATGTTTTCAAATATACATAAAAATCCTATATAGGGGAAAACTGTAGTAGGATTGAGAGTCAGAAAGGTTGAGCATGTAGCAAACTTACTGGTACAAAATACTTTGTTGATCTCTATAAAACAAGATTATCTGTAAGAAGCATTGCAGGGTTGTTTGTTACTGTAAAGTAAAAGAACAGCGATAAATGTTTTGCTCAAACTTTTCTAAAATATCTCAACTTTTTTTTAATCCACATCGCTTTTATGGTTTTTACACGAGGCCATTTCATCATTAAATCAGTCATGGCAAAACACGGAAAAGCATTTAAACTTGAAATTAGAAAATAATCAAGTATATTATTGGCCGGCTGTGGCTGAGTGGTTAGAGCAGTTGTCCTCCAATGTGAGAGTTGGGGTTTCAATTCCACCAGCAGTCACCTGCTTAAGGGCCAGTTTACACGGCGCGTATTTTGAGTGTAACCGCTACTTTCTCTTTGCGACTTTGCTTATCGCCTACACGACGCTGCTGGCCCCCCTCGATGACACCGATACTTTTCTGACCCTGCTCTCAAGGTGGAACTTTTTCGCTGACCCCCCGTTGATAATGTAAACATCTCCCGTGGAGCTTTTGTTTGAACACATGCACGCAGCACGCACGCGCAGACAGCCGGCATTTTAACAATGGCGGTGGACTGGACAGTGGACACACGCACCACTTTCTGAACTATAGCTGATGGAATATATTTTGATTCTCATATTTAATTATTCTACACCTTACCTGCATCTGTGTTGGAAGAGAGCCAGCTGCCTGGATCCAGTTGTCTGTTAACGAGGCAGTCGGACATTTCACGTGTCACGCTGCACTATAACATACTAAATGTGCTATATATTAACAGTTTAACAATAATAAACAGTATTTATGTTAGCGTGGGAGATATTTACATTTATCTGAGCTAAATGAAGCTATCTGGACTCGTTACGTCATGCCTAACATGCTGCTGAAAATGAAGACACCAGGTTGATTTTTAATTTATTTATTTATTCAACACCACAAACTCATGTCACAAACACTGAGAATTAAATTGAACACTTTTAAAAACACGTTAACCGAACTTTAATGAACTGGACTCTGTTGTTTTCATCCTGGTGGAAACTGGACCCACATCCGAACCGCCGGTCCGCTTCGTGGAACAGCTTCGACCTCGCAGGAAAAAAATAAAAAAAAAAAAATAAAACCTCAGTTGGTTGTTCTGTGATCGAACTAAACACAAGGAAACATTATTAAGAACATGGTTTACCTTGTAGCCCTGCTGTAAATCAGCTGATTCTCACGGACTAAAGTCAGACATGTTGACTCGGTTCCGGACGGTCCAGTCAGTCAGCAACTGGTGCGCAGATGAAGCAGGTCCCACACTTGGTGTCAAATCTGTTGACTCTTGTCCAAATTCCAGCTTTAACTTGTTGACAACAACTTGTAGTTTAGCTGAACTTTTAGCCAGAGAGGAAAACAGGCTGCCTCGTGTGCTCTGTTTGTTTACCTCAGGCAGCAGTGGCACGCGTGCGCAGTAGTGAAGGTTCCAAAAATCACAGCGCCATCTACAGGCCCAGCATGGTAACTACAGTAAATTCATGAGTACGGGGGGTGGGGGGGAGAGAGTCGTATCCAAGAATTCGCCCATGTCAACGCAAAACTTTCAACCTAATTAACATACCCAAAAGTTGCGTTTCCCCCACACAGTGTCCGTGTAAACAGGGCCTAAGTGTCCCTGGGCAAGACACTGAACCCCTCATTGCCTCTGATGTGTGTCCCATTGTTATATGAATGTGATAAAGCACTGATTATTCTTTGTATTGAAGTAGTAGAGTGCTGAGTGCTGTATGAATGGGTAAATGAGGACACAGATTGTGTTGTAAAGCACTTTGAATAGCTTGATCAGACAGAAAGGTACTACAGGTATATACAGTCCATTTACCATATTATCTAGTCACATCACTAACTGATTTTCATGTGTTCTGACAGAGTTTCCATAGTATTGTTTTGAGGTCAAAGAATGTGATCAGAATGTGTAGTTCTTTACTGCAGAAGAAAAAAAAACAGATTCATGTTCAGTAAGAACTCAATTCATGGGGTTATAGTATCAAGAAAAAAGGGTGACAACTAGTCATTTGTCATATCTAAGAATTGTTTTGTAGAAGAGTTAAACAAAACACGTAGGAATTACTCCACTGCTGTGCCAACCAAGTGACTAGAATGGCATGTTTGTGTCTTCATCCTTACAACATATCAGTCTTATATCGGGGAAACTAAACAGCCACTGGCCAAAAGGATGGCCCAGCACAGAAGATCAACATCATCAGGTCAGGACTCTGCAGTCTACACTCATCTCCACGCCAGCGGTCACTCTTTCAAGGATGAAGATGTTCACATCCTTGATAGAGAGGAACGATGGTTTGAGAGAGGAGTAAAGGAGGCCATCTTTGTGAAAAGAAACCGTCCATCATTAAACAGGGGTGGAGGCCTCCGGGTTCAACTGTCCCCCTCTTACAATGCTGTTATTGCTAGTATCACTCAGCCCTCTGTGAATAGCAAACAACCATCAGGGTGCTAATGATCCATTGTTAGGCTGATGGCCCTCCTTGATCATGTGAGCAGCTGGTTTCAGGCTGTCATCAGCCAACTGGTTGTGCAACACTGTGGGAGGGTGCTATTTATAAGACTGAGCTGAACACAGCAACTCAGACTGAGGAAGTCTTTCGGACGAAAGACGAAACGTTTCTACATTTTTTTTTTTGCTTTGTTTTGTTTTATTTTTTGAATGTCCAGAGGACCAGACTTAGCTTTTTTAGATTTTTCTACCTGGATTATTGAGCATGCATCAGAGTAATCTCCATTATTCTTTATCAGAAAATTGTAGTTTTATCCAGCATGTCATAGTCTGACAATTTGACAAGAGTATACCAGTTTGTGGAAAAAACAACAACACACGTTTGTTTTAAATGAGACCAAAGCTGTATGGATTCTGAGGAGTTTTCCAGCATCAACGCCTATTTGCAGATCTTAAGTGGCAAGACAGAGTTAATTGTCCACAGCTGCCTCCAGTTTGCTGATGAGACCTTACAGTTCTTTGGCTGTTTGGATCTACTAGGCTCTGCTGGAACATTGTTCAACACATGGTACTGTGTGCGCCACTAGTGAAAATCCTTGTGACTTAGTAATCACTAACCTCAATTCTCCTTGTGCTCCCTGCAATCTCTCTCTTTGCTTCATATGTATAATAGTCATCATCAGGCCTAGTTCCTTGTGTCTTCACTGATTCTTTCTCCAAAGTAGCCACCTGCAACCAAACTATAAGACGTCAACCCAAACACCTCACCAGTCAGCCTTAAGGTCTGTGCTGACACTCCTTCATCTCATTCAACTTACCGGTACTGGGTTTTCTTGGTCGTATCTGTTGTACTGGAATCCCCCCGTTTTCATTCCAAACCCTAATAAAGAGAAAGAAATGAGCAAGTCATATTGATCATATCTACAAGCAACATCTCCGCAACAGTGTGCAGTACTCATCATATTCCTTCTCCTGCAGTTCCCTCTTGTGTTCCTGAGAACCACCTTTGTAAATAAACCCTTCCATTTTAAACATACAATTATCTGGTCTCTTGTGTCCTCAGATGGTTCATTGGGTTTCTCAAATCTTGCAACAAAAACAAAATGTGATAAAAGTATCATCATACAGGGTGAAATGCAACTGACACCATCATTTTATGAAAAGTGTCACTTCTATCTATTCTTCAGCCTTACTCATATGTTTAGTTGGTGTTCCAATATTTTAATTGATGTCTGTTGAGAGCAAAAATATAGTGTTATCCTGTCCTTCAAACTGTGGTTTATTTGGCACAGACTTCAAAGTGGTTTAAGTTGTGCTTGCAAGAATTCCAACAAATAACTCATCTATTTAACTATATTTCTAAGATATTTTATTGTCTCAGCATTTGGCATTAAATGTCATCACTAATGATTGTATAAAATGTTGCTGGCATCTATTCCCGGTTAGACACCTAGAACTCATGCCATGGGCTTATTAAAACTATATATGTTAACACGCATGCATGTTTGCAGTAAATTGTTGTGTATTGGCTTCTTGAAAATGTGATCCATTTTGTAGTTGAATGTTTTACCCTCAAGGTTAAATTAAGGACTGAGTGGAAAAAGGAAAGGCACAAGCACTAGCAAATGGTGTTTGCTAGTGATGGGCAAATTAAGCTATTCTAAAGCACTGAAGCTTGTTTCAAAAAAGGATTTATTACTCGAAGAGTTTCTCTTTGTTGTCTTCTTATGGTCAAAATTATAAAGCTCAGCTTGAAACCACTACATGGAATGAACCTGAAAGTTATGCACCATAACTCATGTTCCCTGAAGGAAGGGAACGAGGTGCAACATACTTGCTATGGGAATTGCGCCCCCACGTGATTACCTGAAGGAATATACTCATGCGTTTACAGCTAGGGACGTCACCGCCGTGCCAGAGGTCCCGCCCTCTGGGTACTTAAGTGGCTTGCGCCCCTCCATCTTTCTCCAAAGTTGCACTTCACCGAGCTTTCAGCATTGAAAAGGGCCAGATATGTTGCAAATCGTTCCCTTCCTTCAGGGAACATGAGTTATGGTGCATAACTTTCAGTTCCCTTTCAGTCTGGTCTCTCAGTGCAACATACTTTCTATGGGAACGTAATCCATTCACGCCATTGAAATGCTCAGTAAAATGTATGCTAGAGGGAACGTCTGCCCTTGACCAGCAGGCATCTCAAGGCTACTTTCTACTGTGTGTTAGAAAGAACAGCCTGACATCACCCGCAGTAACATCCAAACTGTAATGCTTTGCAAAAGTGTTTAATGAGCTCCAGTTCGCTGCAGCGCAGATGTCTGCAACTGGTACACCCTTGAATAATGACCAGGAAGTGACCAAGCCCCGAGTGGAGTGAGCGTGCATTCCAGAGGGCACCTGTTGACCTTTGCTACTGTACGCCCTTTTAATGGCCTCAGTCACCCAATGTGAGAGGCGTTGTTTCGATAGAGCCTTCCCGGTAGCAGGTGCTGCAAAGCAGATGAACAGTTGGTTTGTTTTCCTCCACTTGGCTGTTCTCTGCATGTAAGTGCGTAAAGCCCTCATGGGGCAGAGAGCTTTCAGCCTTTCCTGTTCCAGAGTAAAGACAGGAGCAGGTGGGAAGGAGGAGAGATCAAAGTCTAGACTCCTATGGTTCAAAGTCAAGACCTTGGGAGTGTATGCAGGATTAGGCCTTAGTGTGACCTTTGACCCGTCAGGAGTGAATCTGGTACACATTGGATGGACAGACAATGCATGGAGGTCCCCGACATGTTTCGTCAAGCAAAGTGCCAGGAGTAGAGCAGTTTTATAAGATAATAAATCTATCTTAACCTCGCTCAGTGGCTTGAATGGGGGGTCACAGAGAGCCCCTAGGACCAGGCCAAGATCCCAACCAGGGGTCAGGGTCCTGCTGGGTGGTTTTGTCCGAAGGACACCCTTCATAAATCTTATTATGATTGGATGTGTTCCGGGTGTCCTGTGTCCCCAGCCTTCATGACAGGCTGAAATAGCTGATAGGAAAACATTAATCGTTGAATAAGAATGACCTTTTTCTAGTAAGTCCTGAAGGAAAGTCAGGAGCTGAGCCAAGTCGCATGCATAATAAATAATATTTCTTTTTGAGCACCATGCTTCAAAAATATGTCACTTTTGCGCATATAGAGATTGTGTTGATCTAGCACAGGCATTTTGTATGGTTATTACCACATTTTCCGGTGGGCCTGACGCCATCAACCTGTTCTTTTCAGCCAACAAGCTGAGACTTTTGGTAGTTCCTGGCCTAAGTGGCTGTACTGCCCCTTCTGGTGACACAGAGGTTGTTAACCCCTGGGGGTCAACCAGGTTGGGAAGAAGGCCTCCTTGCCGATGTGCCCCCAAGTTACCTTGCTCAGGGGTAATTGAGGGCAGATGTAACCTGTCATCCTTATTAGACAGGATTGGAGCAGAAAGTCTATTTTCCTCCTCCAAGTTTGGAGTCCAAGGGCTGTGAGACTGCGAGTTATGTAAACAAGCAGACCTCCTGACTCCAATCTGTTTTCTGGAGTGGTCCAATTTACTGGTCCTTGGCTTTAAGTTCAAGTTCAAGTTTCAAGTTCACTTTATTAAGTCCCCAAGGGGCAATTCATCTACAACAGGTAGAGGTGGTGAGACAGCCAGCACATTCATACAGCTATAAAACAGAATAAAAAGTACCATCAAAACAAAATACATAAAACATTACTAAAAAGGTACAGCATAAAAAAGCAAAGTATTCATCCTTAAAAACATGAAGTTAAGATTTCCAAGATAAAAATATGTAAAAGGAGATAAGCTTAAAACCTAGTTTTTGTTTAAAAATCCAATAGCTGAGGGGATGAAGGAGTTTTTTAATCTGTTCGTTCTGCATTTAGGTAGGCCATATCTTCTGCCTGAAGGCAAAAGATTGAACTGAGCATGTAGAGGATGAGTGGGATCTGCCAAAATTTTTTTAGCTTTTGATGTAGATCTTGATTTAAATAGATCCATGATGTTGTTCATTTGAGTCCCTATTATTTTCCCGCATTCTTTGATGACACCCTGTAAGCGATTACGGTTTTTCAAATTCAACATCCCAAACCAGCAGAGAAATGAAAAAGTCAGAACAGATT